>VZTL01075302.1:54221-95058 GCA_013400535.1 Scopus umbretta
AAGCAGGGTGGGCAGGTGGGTATGGCAGGCAGAGTGGCCGCGGGCGGTGGGCACCCCGTGGTGTGCCCCGTCTCCCCTCTCCGGCCGGCTCCGCCGCCGCTGGCCGCTGCCCAGGGCTCTGCGGGGACCGAGGCAGCCGAAGCTGGGGCCGGGGGAGCTGCTGCCGGCACTGCCGCCCCTGCCCTGCCCGGCACAGAGCGCTGCGCCCCGTCTGAGAGAAGCTCTCCTGCCTCCCCCCCCTCCTGCCCGCCGTCTTCCTTCATAGAGATGGGTAATATCAAAAGAGCAACCATTGGAGCTGCTGTTGGAGTAGGTGAGGGTCCGGCGATGGATCAGCGGTGCTTGGGTTCGCTGCTCGGTCCTGTCCCCGGGCTGGCAGTGGGGGACCTGAGCGGGCTGGGGGGCTGCGAGTGCCGGGGGGACTTTGGGCGCAGCTGCGAGGGACGGGGCAGCACTGGCCTGTGCCTGGACATCTGTCTGCACCCGCTGCTGCAGCCCTGCTCGCCTCCGCTCCCCGAGGATGGGGTGTCCCCATCCCTGCGACCCGCAGCCCTCGCTCCCCGCTCCGACGCCTCTGTCCTTTCTGGGAGGCTGGATCCGGCGCGCTGGTGGCGGGGGAGATGCGGGTCGCAGAGACCACACTGACGCCATGATGTCCTGCCTGCAGGAGTGGCACTCGTTGGCATCCCGGCAGGCATCTGCGCGCTGGGGTTTACGGCAACCGGCATCACCGCTGGGTCCTTGGCTGCCAAGATGATGTCAGCAGCTGCCATAGCCAACAACGGCGGGGTGGCTGCCGGCAGCACCGTGGCCATGCTGCAGTCGATCGGTGAGTGAGGAGGACAGGGGAGCTGAGCTGCCCTGGGCTCATCCCGAGGGTTGCACAGGGTTATATGTTCAGCTTGCTGTAGAGCAAACCCAGCCCTTTAACCCATCATTGGCCAGAATTGCCCAGAACTGTGGGGGAAGGATAAATCCACAATATGGTAGGAAGAGTCAGGACTTGCTGGGGTAGGGCACCCAAGGCTGAGGGCATCGGGGGCCGTACAGGTAGGCATCTGCTCTTCTGCCACGAACAACGCCTGCATTCGTCGGCAGCGCTGGCTGGAGCCAGAAAGGGGCTGGCTGTGCTCAGGGAGCAGAGTCTGCTCCCAGGCTGCCTCCCTGGCACAGTCTGGAGAGCTCCCTGCTTATCTCTGCCCAGGAGAAGTCCTTGGCTATCGGCCCGGTGCTTGGTCCCTCAGCAGGCAGCATCGATGCTCCCGAGGCATCACACCTCTTTCTGCCTTTGCAGGAGCTGCAGGTTTCTCTGTTGGTGCCAAGATGGGGCTGACATCTACACTGGGGTCACTCGGCGCAGCAGCCGGTGCCAAGCTGTTCAAGGGGCGGACAACTCCAGGTGACAAACCCAAGTGAAGCCAAGGTGTCCGAGCCTGAGGTTTCTGCCAGGCAGTGTGGCAGGCGCTGGGACGACCCCGCAGACCCCCCAGCGACTCGGCTGACCTCTTAAGAGCTGCGGATCCACTTGAAGAATGAGTGCATTGAAACCAATAAAGGAAGTTTGCAGGTGGGGGTGTCGTGGTGGTTGGTGTGCAGTCGGGGCCCGCGTACCTGCCAAGTGCCTTGGGATTTGCAGTGGTCCAGGAACAGACCCAAACTGGCAGTTATTTCAGTCCTGCACTCTCTCCCCCTGAAAAGCTGCGACGCTGGCAAGGCTGTAGGTAGGTTTGTTATAAACTGTGTTTAATTCAGATTGTGTGTGGTGATGGATGACTGACTGGCCTGACACGTGACGTATGCTGTACTGTGTCCCAAGCATGGGTGAGCAAGGCTCTCCCAGGCAATCAGCTGGGTTTCAGTTACTATACTCTCTATAATTACCTCAAATAAATGCATTAAGTGATAGTGTTAGTCAACAGGCAGGCACAGTATTTCCCTTCTGCGCTTCACACGCCATTGTTCTTAATCGTCTTTCCAATTTTCCCTGTCTCCTGAAGTGAACACCAGCTATCCCTGTGCCAACCCAGCTCACCTCAAACGATGAGGGTGTCCCCATCCCTGCAACCCGCAGCTGGGATATGCCGTTACCACCAGCCAAGAAGTAATAGTCAGGACCTCTACCCATGAATACCTCTGCACAGAAGGCAGAAATAATTGCTCTGACCCACAGTGTCAGCTGCATAATAGTAATATATTACACCTCCATTCAAATCCTGTCCCTTGCACCGTCAGACTCTCGTACGATGCCTGTTGGTGATCGTGGCTGCACCAGGGTGTGCATAATTTTGGATGCTCGTTCATCAGGCTGCTGGGAATCAGCACTCGTGTCATTTTTTTGCTTGCGATTCCTGTATCGATTTTCAAGGACCGTCTCTGGATCCTGGGCTTGGTGAGGGTACGCTGGCTGCACCAGCACGGTTCAAAATCGGTGCAAACTAGCTGCCTGATCAGGGCCTTAGGCACTGAGTCCAGCTCTGGTGGCTCCTAACACAGAGGAACCTCAGGTACCTCACTCGGAATCCCGTGAGACTTCCCCTGCCCTTGCCGGAGGCCACATCAAGCGCTGTATGAGGGTCTCGGGTGAGCGATGGTGTTTCCGTGGTACGCTGACTCTTGGGCGATTCTGGCATTTCGGGGCAACAAAGGCGATGTCGGTCCCGCGGACTCTCCTGCTTGCTGGCGGCGTCGGGCACGGCTCAGGCAG
Source organism: Scopus umbretta (assembly GCA_013400535.1). Lineage (NCBI taxonomy): Eukaryota > Metazoa > Chordata > Aves > Pelecaniformes > Scopidae > Scopus > Scopus umbretta. The sequence goes on from VZTL01075302.1 coordinate 56,926, forward strand.
CCACCACCCCCCTGCCTTTGGACTCGGGACAGGGGTGCGTGTAACAGACTCTGCTGGTGTTTGATCTAATTGCCGCTGGTCCCAGAGGCTTCAAAGAGGAGCAAAACTCAGCGTGAGCTGCTGTGCAGCCACGTGGGAAAGACCAAGCCTCGCTGGGTAGATATTAAGCTGCTATTTAAATGCTGGCTTCGAAAGAACTAACCCCCTTGCCCCTTAAAGTCTGTGAGATTCTGCTTTTAAACTTAGACTCCAACATCATACAGGAAATGAGGATGTACTCTTTTATTAAGGTTAAAGGTTTTTAATCACTTTTCCAGAATACAGATACGAGTCAAACAAAAACTATTTTTGGGGTCTCAATAATTCACTTATTAATACCATACATTGAACTCTATAAATTCTCATATAAGAAAAAGTCTTTTTAATATAGGTTATGATGCACTGGTGACCTATTTAAATCTTTTGAAGTAACACTTTGCAGTTATATAGCACCTTTCATCACGGGGCTGCAAAGCATCCTACAGAATTTAGCCTCATAATGCCCAAACGAGGTAGGAAAGTCTGGCCAATTTACAGATGGGTACAATCGAGGTGCAGATTGGCAAGGGACGAAACGTGAGGCTTCATCGATACAACAGTAGTGACGTGAAGTGTAGGCTGGATCCCGGGCTACAGAATGACTCAGTGGCTTAACTGGGGAGAAAGTCAGGAGTCGTCACCCACACCTTTCTCTTAAAGGAAGAAGCCTGGCTCCCAGCGGGTCAAAAAGACCTCTTCAAATTGTTCTGGCTTTTTGTGTTATAAATATGTAGAAGGGAGAATAAAAAGTCCAGTACTCGTAGACCTAAGACCCTAGGTATGCCATCAGTTGGCATATCTAACAGTCGACTATGAACCGCAAAATTCACGAGGCCATAGCTAATGAGGCTATTGCAGCCTGCATCGACAAGTCTGAACACCGGGAAGTTGGACTGGACTCGTGTCAATTAAAATTGTGCACTTGGGACACATCTTGAGATTTGGTGTTTGCTGCTTTGTTCAGCTTGACTGTTTAATTGTAATAAAGTCCCTCTTTCTCACCGAGCAGGTGATAATCTACGATATTTCAGGTTTTGTTTCTTTAATAAAAACCCTATCTCTGCTGAAAAACCATTAGCTTAGTGACTGTTACTGTCCAAAGGAAACTGAAGTAGCGTGGCTAGAAGAATCCAAGATGCCTGGGCTCCTTTGAGCCATTATGACTCTTAAAACCATTCTACAGCCTCGCAACACTCCCTGGACCAGATCTAGCACTGGTGCCATCGACTGAGCACTAGAGACCACCATGGCAGCAGCATCTATTGATGAAAACTGAAAAACAAAAAAGCTGTTGCAGGTTTTGCAATTTGCCATGAAACAGCAGAAGAGAGCGCACGCTAGGTGCAGGAACTGAAACGCTTGTAAATTCAGCTTCTAAGTTTGTCCCATCTATGACCCGTGCCCACATTCACTGATCTTCTTAGTAGCATCTAACTGAGATGCTTTGAATATAGAATGATGAAACCTAGACACTTAAATATTCATACCAGTTTCTTGCCGTGTACAATCGCCCACCTGCCCAAGCCAGGCCAGGACACGGTAAGAGCATCCCACCGCCCAGACCCTTCTTGGCACCCTCAACGGCTCCTCTGCCACCACTCACTCCGTTATTACTCTTTCTTTCTGGCATGTCCGAAATAGTTTCCTGATAAAGCACAACACAAAAGAAAAGTTACCAAATGCTTCTTGAAGAGCATCTGAAGATAAAAATGGAAGATCTTACAGCTCAGCCAGGTGCTATGGGCTTGACGTGGGAGTCATGGTATGAAGTTAAAGGGGATCTGTTCATGCCAGAGGACAGACTAACTGAGTAATTTCCGCTTAGTTTAAAAAAATCCAACTTCTAAGAAAGGGCTGCAGTCAACTTCTTAAAATGCAGTAACACTGTGCAAAACCGCTCTATCCCCCCTTTTCAAGCCAACCGTTTCCTCCCAGGGGAGATATAAAAGCAGCATCAGTCCTACCTCTCGACAAATCTGCAGCCGTCATGCTGGGGAAGGCGATTTCTCTCAAGCAGCTGACCACAGTAAGACAAGAAAAGAGGTGATTGTGCAGGGACTAGTCTTGTCGTGTCATCTGCCAAGGGTGAGGAGATGAAAAGCGGTGGCTCATGCCTGCTCCACTCGTGCCAGCCATCAGCGAGGCAAGACCTGCAATTCTAAGAGGCAGAGTACGCTCCCATCCAGCTTCATTGCTCCTAAAGCGCTTTCTAGACTTTTGCCACAGCAACGGTCCATGGATTTTTCCAGAATTTTGGTGCTCAAAGTTACAAAACACCGTCCTGAAAACTGGATAGTTTCTCTTGCAAAAGAAAGGAACAATAACTGCTCAGTAGCTCAACTGCTCAAAACTTGTTATTTCTTTGAGTCTTGTATGGCTGACGATGCTACTGGGGACATACTGCAGACGAGCAGCTATTTAATAGAAGACAGCAAATCTTAATTTTGCCTCTGCTCTGTTAGGAATGTTTAAAATGGGTGACAGAAAAGAAACAGAGGGAGGGATGGGTTGTGCTGACTGGAGCAAAACTCCAACCTAGAGCACGGTGACAGTGGTTTGAGAAGAACACCATAAGGATTTTATACACAAGCATTTGTTCTGGTGGTTTGGGTTTTTTGTTTGTTTTTTTTGTTTTTTTTTTAAGGCAACAGTGAAACTATTGCTCAAGGGACTGGGAAGAGTTACTGAGATTGTTACCAAAACCCAAAGGCTTTATTGCACATTCAGAGTCACTTCTGTGACCCTGGCACTAAAACGACACTGGTGGAGCTGTGGTTTTGTGGGAGCGCACCCTGGGGAAACGAGAAATGAGTGACTTTGCTGCCGTTTTGTTTCAAATCTCCGAGGAGCCATCACTCGGCTGGAGACTACTGCCAGAGAAATCCAGGGGTTTCTTTCAGATTAGTAGCTGGCAGAGTAATTCAGAGGATATATTAACTTCTTTTTGCACCTAATTCCATGGCATTCAACGTGCCTCCAGTTTCCTTCTTTAGGCAACCGAAGCCAGGAAGGAGAGAGCAGCAGGTTTGCACGGAGCACCTCTCGCAGTGAGAGCTGCCAGGAAACTGCTGGCGCCGCGGAGGTGACAGCCACACTCCAGAAGCGTTTTAAACAAAAGTCTCTGCAAAATCCAAAGACTTGCATTAGCAGCCAGAACTGTGAATACACTCGGTAACACAACACGCACACTTCCACGCTCTCAAACCGGTCTGCACAGCTACACCATCATCCCTGCACACTGGAAATTAAGAGGAGTTAAACAACGCGTGTCTAGCAGCGGGAAGGCATAGCGACAGAAACCCTGTTAGCAGGAAGCATCACCTTCTGTTTTTCCTTCTCACACTCATCTCTGTCGTTTCTCTGTCCACACTGAGACTACAGCATGATTTGTCTCCTTAAAAGAATATTGCAAGTCATCAACATTGTTGCACGGTCAGCAAATGATTCAGGTATGTCTGTTATAAACAGCTTCGTCTAAGTGTTCAAAACTTTGACCTTGTGTGTATCATCTGTATTTTAATCCTTCACGGTAATCCATTTTCTACATCAGTGTGAACTCTAGCTGGGCGGACTAGAAATTCCTCGCGAGGCAAAGATAGCCCAAGCACACCCCGGACAACGCACGCGGTTGCCAAAGGGCCTCCAAGCAGAAGGTATCTGGCCAGAGAAATTGAAACCGAAACGACTTGTTCCATTAATTACATCATCGAACTGCACTGAAACCTTTCTCATCTCACAGCCACTAAGGCGTTAACACAATGCTTAACAACTTTGCTTTCAGCCAGTCAAGCTTAAAGTGATTTACCTTTCCTTGCTGAGAGAATGTGAGAGGCAAGCATCTTTCATTCCAAGTACCTGGAAAAAATTAACGTACGTGAAAGTGTTCAGACAGGCAAGAGTGAAGGTCTTCAGCGAAAGAAAAATGAGTACATTTCTCATAAGATACAAATATACTACTTTATTCTATGGGAATATTTCTGTTAACGTCTATTAAGGGAAAATTCAGATGTGGTATTATTTTTTAGACAATCCCCACCCAATGAAAGCCTGCCCTCCCAACAGCTTGTCCTAACTGCTCCCTTGCTTATTCCCTGGGGGCGGTCAGGGAAGGAGGGAGCGGACAGGACAAAGGCAGCCTCCTGCAGCCAGAACAGCTGTGCTCTTGCAGGGAATGCCCAGGAAATACAGAAATTCCTGGATCCTTCCCCTCTCCTAGTGACATGGAGGCCTGGGCACACCCGTGTGCAACAGACACAGCTCGGACTTCTTCTATCCCCTGCAGACCTACACATTAATCTTTCCCGAATGCTTTCATTTTCCCTGAAATGTTCTATCAACCGTCCCAATACAAAATACCGTGCTTGCTATTTCACTATTTAATATAACTATGGGGAGGGACAGGTTAGTGTTCGCAGAACAAGAACTCAGCCTACAGCAGCATCCCTGAGCCTCCAAGTGCTGGGTAGTTTCCTGGCAGGGTAAGGTATTATGGCCGAAACATCCCTCCCGGGAGTGCTAGGCCAGGACATGGAGAAAGCAGTTGTCTTTGATCAGAAATGACAGACACAGATGGGCTTTGATCAGACAGAATCAGGGGCAGGTTTACTTTTCACATAGTTTTCTGTATTAAAAAATACATCAGTGAAATCTGTTACAGGCAGGGACAGGACTACCGAGTACACAACGTCAATAGACTACTTTCTGATTTTATTTTTGTTAAATTACTTTTGTTACTGCTAAAAAAATAATGAAAAAAACAAAAACAAACAAAACAAAAAAAGGAAATATAATTCAAGGCTGTTGATTTTCATCTCTTGAAATTTTAGTGACAAGATCAAATATCAGACCCCTGTTACAGAAGATGGATAACTGACCAGAGCTAGATAAAAACCATACAATTATCTTCTTTAAAAATAGTTTGGCTTTCCAATGAATTTGTGACCACTGGTCATCAGAAACACACATCTATATCTTGAGAAAACAGAGATACAGACAGTATCTGATAATGTCCTGTCCTCTAAACACAATGTGGGAGCTTTTCTCTTCAAAAAGACGCAGTAACAGCCAAGCCTTAAAAAAATCTCTTTCGATTTCCAACACTATGACTAAATCTCTTTGGGTGGGGTGGGAAAAAACACACATGGTAATTTTCTACCACAGTTCTGTTGTCAAAAGTAATACTGCATCCTTTGTACAACACTGCACGCGTTGCAAAGGTGGAAAGAGAAAGAGTGCATGTATCTTTCATTTGAAATGACAAGGCCCTCCAGATTTGCCTTATAAAATAACCAAAAACATAGGAGTAGGGGAAGAGGAGAAAGGAAAGCTGCCTTAAGGGAAAAAAAATTTCCGCGCACCACAGTATTTGCTAGATTATATCAACAGACTGCAGAGCTACTGGGCTAGGTAAGGGATTTTCTGCACATACCCCAGGACAGTCCCTCTCCTGTACATACCCCAGAAATGTTCGTCCCGTAACATGATCACTCTGAAGTTTGACCTACAGCACCTCTTCCACGTCGAAGACTGAAGAGAGCTAGAGTTGGTATTAGCCTGGACCGAGAGCTAGATTCTGGCATCGTGTGACCATTTAACAGCAGCCAGACAGTTGTCCATTTCGATAGCTTCCCTGGCAGACACGCCAGCGGCTTCTGCCTTCCTAGCATTTGATCCCAGATTCAAAAAAATTAAAAAAGCCTATGTGTACGTGCATTTGTAACAGAAGGTGCCTGTTTGTCTAAATATCACCGCTTTCTCTCCTGTCCTCGTGAAGAGCTCTAGGATCTCCACGTGTTCTTTGGCAGCGTGGACTGCCAGCCCTCAGGCTGAGAAGTCACGTGAGCCACAGTCTAGCTCTCCATGCCCAACATTGTTATGGTAGATTTTACACAACCTTTTTCCTTAAAAATACCGCACAACTTTTTAAAATCCTAAACAGATAAAGGATTTATGCACCACTCAAGTAGGTTAGTTCATCTTGAATTTGTTCAGAGGATTTATCGGTGCCACAGGACGTTGTTTCTTGCAGCTTACACAGCTTGCTTCCTTCCAGTTCCAGTTTGTACATCCACTGTGGTTCAAAATATGCCTGTAGGTGACATCATCTTGGCTTATTTGATACACATTTTCCAAAGGCTGGACGTATTCACAGTTTGGTGCTTCTGATGTGTATTCAAAGGAAAATACCCCACTTCAGTTAGTCTGATAACTCAATATCAGAGTCCTCTGATTTGACTTTGGCAAGTTCTTCGTGTACCTCCCTCACCATAAGAATACGTGTTAACATGATGTCCAAGGTTCCTGGGTCTATTGGCAATGTGGAATACCACATGGGGCTATTGGGTACACAGGAGCGCTCAGGCTGAAGGTAAAATACATCACTTCTCTGCTTCACGCTTTCAGAACTGTCAACGTAAAGAAAGGAACAGCATTTTATCGGAAGGCAGCACTAACTGTCCTGCTCAAAAAAACGTTAAGGAGAAACAGCAAAGAAAATGACAGTTACGTTGAGATGACAACACTGGAATTTAAACGGCACAATTCAGATCTTTTTGTTAGTGACTTGGTTTCCCCCCTTCAACTTAAGAAACAGTTAAGTTGTTTCCAGGTCACTTAGCATTAGTTGCTTATAAAGAAACAAAGGAAATTAGAGTGACTTCTTTACAGATGTGGTTCTTCAATCATAGTATCATCCAATTAATGGTACTAGCAGCTTGATATGATTGATAGATGCATTTGACATTCATTCTCTGAATGAAACCGGTTCTAGTATTCCAGAATTGCTGTGTACTTTGGCTCAGGGAATGTCCGAGAGCTAGCAAAACTAAATCCTAGCTTGCCTGCTCATGGCGCAGAATGGTAAGCCCATCTGCTTGAAAGACTGACCGTCTGACTGAGGCAGCCTTCAGACTCTGGTAGGAAGACACAAAGTCCTCTGAAGCAAGGATCCCTCCTGCCTGACTTTGGAATATTCACATTGGAATAGCAAAGTGAATTTTTATTGCTGCTTGGACCACTGCAGGGGCTCAGCGATGATACACGATGAGGAGCATGAAAACGGTTTCCCAGCCCAAGGACAACTAAAAGCTTCTAATGATGTGAGTGAATACAAGAAAGGTAAGAAGAGGGAGACAGACAGTCAGGACAGCTGCCAGGTAGGCCTTTGCCTAAGTAATGGGGCTCTTGGTAGTACGCTCAGTAGGTGCATTTTTGAGGGTGACTTATTTGAGTTTTAGGTGACGCTAATGAGATGCTGTTGCGTTTTGCATGTATATTTCTTTGAAGAGAGAAAACATCATATTCCACCTGCTTAACGATCTAACTAAAGTTTATATAGAAACAGGAGACACAAAATTATTTGTATCTATGTCCTTGCTATCTAGTCTCCTTTCTAATGCCTAAATACAAGTCAATCTTACATGTCAGCAGGCAAAAGCTATCAGCAGTTTTACCTAATTCACACTTTTCCTACCCTCTTTCACAAGGAACATGATGTCAGGGTATTAGTTATAATCTTCTCAAAAGGAGGATCCTGTATGGGAATTAAGGGAGATGAGAATGTCACGGTCACTGCAGTAATGCCCCCGGTTTACATTTACACCCTGTGGACATGTAACCAGGCATTTAAAGAACACATCTCTCCCTGCAACTCTACTCTTGACTCAACACCAGTAACAAGTACTACCTGTTTTGAGAGAAGGGGAGTCAAAGGAATCCTAGTAGANCCAATCTGCTGAGTCTATCAGCAGTGCTGATGCTGGAAGTCCTATCAGCATGGTTCCACTCGCACTGAGGGACCAGGAACTGGAGGGAGGAGCCCACACCACAGGCACAAAACGTCTGAGCGGAATCCTTGCACAAATGCCTGTTCTAGTCTACGTACAGATCAAAAATCAAGTTTTGTCACTTACCATTTCGATAAGTAAAATTCATAAAGTCGGACTGGACATCGCAGGGGATTATCTGTATTTTCAGCCATTTCCACTGCTGCTGGAATCTCCTCATCTTCACTGCGTTTCCTTTTGCCTACGGATAATTTATCTGGATACACAAAAATGGCATCACAGAAGTTCAGTGAAAAACAGTGCCTTCAAGAGTAAAGCCTATGCACTTAGCCTAGCACCTAAGGAAGGGATTTTGCATCACACAGAACATACTACTTGAACTGATTATCTGTCACATGCCAGTCAACTGGTTGGATCTGCTGGATGGGCAAAAGCTTGCATATGCTACAGGCTGTCCACAGCCCATTTGTCTTCTAGAAAATCAGTAAGATCTAGTGTCTAGCAGAAAAATATGGAGGATATAATTTTTTAAATAAAGCGGAATTCATGTAACATTATTAACTGAAGAAGCCAATAGGATCAAAGACTTCCCTTTTCCAAATACCAAAAAAATAACTGCAAACAAAAATCTGTCTCTGCCTCTGAGGTCAAGAGGATAGTCCCTACTCATGTGCAAGGCCCTAGCTTCATCTAAACTGCTGTTACCCATTTGGGCTGCCTTGTTTGTTCGTCACACAGTCCTAGAATAAATCTGGGAATTAAAAGGCCACGATAAGGGTCTGGACCTCAAAAATATGAAATCCTGAGAAAAGGACTTAAGAAAAGGTCTTTAACTCCTGCAGTAGTTAATAAAGCTTTGTGCAAGCCTAGAATGTATAAAAGACTATTAAACAAATATGCAGCCAAATGTGCGGCAACTCTTTTTTGAGTTTTTACTGGATGCCTTGGCTTATGCAGAATTTCTCTTTAAACCCTACTAGAGTGAAAAAATTTTGAAAATGTACAGGATAACAGCATATTCATAGCTCTGCTTACTGCGTAACATATTTTTCTCCCCAGTCCTTTTGAAAAAAAAGGAGGAGACAATATTCAGGTGCCCAAATTCAGATGATCAGAAAGCACTCACCTGATTCTACCTCTTGTTTTTGAAAGGGTGGGAAAAAACGTAAATATGTCATCTTAGTATTATACTTCAGAGTTCGGGTGCGTCTCATAACATGGGCAAAGGATAGTTTCAGGTGCTCACTGACATTCTTTAGTTGGAAGTATTTGGTATTGAAGAATAGAAGTGTGTTCAATAAAACAATGGGGGAATATGCACCCAGCTGTTTACATTCCCACAAGTGTTCCTCTTCAATTCTTGAGAACATATAACCTAGAAACAGTGGGCAAAGAAAAAAGAAGAGGGTTATTTATGCAATTTTAGGGCTGGCCCCATATTCAGTTACAAATGAACAGCTTTTTACAAGCTGTGTCTAATCTAGCAGATTTTCAGAATTTTCCCAAAGTAATGAAAGCATCATACGTGAGCAGGGTGGGAAGGCAGAAATGAGTAAAATTAAGTAGGCAGATTTTGCCAGAGATGCATGTATATCCTCTTTCACCTACACTTCTGTATTAATGAACTGCATATCAGATCAAATTCAGACCTATCATAAGCAATTGTAATTCCAATAAAACCAAGAACACTGCACGCACAAATATAGGAAGGAGCATGGAGAATCAAGCTGTGGAACAGCGTGATCTTCCAGTACCTGAAGACTGAAGAGAAGGATATAAAGGAAGATTGCAGACACCAGCAGAATCTCACTAAGTTCTAATTTCACTGTATTAAACCACAGTCAGCCAACTGCAAAAATGTGTAATTCCTAAGACATGGAGCATGAGTCTAAAATGTTCCATCTTTATATACAAATAGCCCATTATGATTATCAAAGTCAGTTAGGAAAAGGAGATACGGGGTCTTGTGAGAGATTTGTTGTGAAAAAAACCCATCACTGTTTGCAGCAGTCTTTAAGTAATTGGATTATTTCTGTATTAAATAAAAAGTTCATTTTCTAAATGAAAAACCTGTCGTGGATCTGCGTATGGAGTTGCCAACATCACTCATGTTTCACTGATACTCTGAAAAAGATCTTATGTACTAACACAGCCGGTATCCAGCTTTATAAACTGGATGATCGTACTCAAAGACCAATCAAAAGTATCTGCAGAATTTGGGAATTCTTAATTTGGAAGTGACTAAGGTAAGAAGAACTTGGAATTGAAGAGTCGAGACAAGATTCCAATGATTTGCTAACGTGATCCTTGGACTTACCAGAAGGAGTATTTCCAGTACTAAAAGCTAATTACCAGTGCAACTGTACACGGCATTTGTAGTAACTAATCTCCAATACTACATACAATTCTGGCTACCTATATTCAGAAAGATTAGCTAAAACTTGAGGGAAGAGAAGAACTAGCATGTTGACTACAGGAATGGGAAAGCCCTTCTTTCAAAGGAGTTGAGCGATCGATCAGAGGCAAAGGTATATTTAAGTGTAATCTGTAGCTGGTAGAGACAGACATAAAATCCATGATGCTAGTCTACCACAAACAATTACGTGGTGGAGAAAGAGGAGACTAATGTGAATGCCTCAGCTCACATTCTTCTTCATGGCATTGAGAAAATATTAATTTATAATACGGCTTTGTCATGCAGCTACACAAAACAAAATGATTGTCCTACCATTTGGAAGAATTGTAGGTTCCCAGATTTTCAAAAGTTTTGTAAGTTCAATCATAAACCTGGAATAGGGCTCGGTAAAAATGTTATCTATTCTACCATTCTCAAACAGGTACTACAAGAGAAAAAAAGGAAGACATACAGGTTGTGATTACATAACATTGCAGAGAAGATACAGGACATCAGATTCTTTTCCTTTCTTATGTCCCAGTGTCTTACGGTCCAAAACACTTTGTTGAAATCTTCAGTAAGATATCAAATCAACTTTTCTGCAGGGACTGGGACCTCCCCAGTATGAAATGAGAGATCTAGGCAAGAATTATTGTTAAAATTCCAAGCTCTAGAGCTGTTTTCTGAAAAATCATCATCCTCTAAGTGTTAAATATTATTGTAAAAAGTGCCTATAGAAATCAGAAGAGTTATTGAGTATTTTTCTTTTGAAAAGAACTTCACATGCTAATACCTCCTGACAACAGATGTAGGCTCAGTGCTAGGCTGCTGAAATAGCTCGACTTACAGCATCAACATAAAAATCCCTTAAATTCTTGTCAAGCAGCAATTGAAAAAAGTTTTCTACAAGTCAGGAGTGTGCATTAAGTCGTCAATACAGGAACACACAAAAATTGCTGATACTCCTAGACCTTACCAATGGCACTTCGAATTTTAACTCTTTCTACATTTGTTTCAACCATAGCCAGGAAAAGCAAATATTAAGATAACTCCATGCCTAGTCAAATGATAGGTTTTACATTAGAAGTAGCTTTTGATTCCTTACCTCCAAATGACTTTAAGGAAAGGAACAAACAGGCCACTCTAAAAAAAAAAAGCCCCTAACAGAAATGTACTGAACACTGAGTTTTGAACAGAAGCTAATATTATACTAGGCTAGTGCCGCAGCTGTTTCAAGGCAGGTAGCAAGGACTTATTACATTACTCTTAGCAGTCATTAATCACAATACTATTATTCCCATTGTATTTTTTCTGTAAATATTGCCAACACAAATGGTATCTGCCTAGCCACTGAAGGAGCTCAGTCTTTGCTGGGTAACCTCTTCCATGTAAACTTGCATATTAGAAGAGCATTGTGCAACTATTTTAGATCTAAACCATTCCATCATAAAGGAAATATTTCTGAGGAGACTCAGGTTTCTGCAAATCTTTCCTATACATGAAAAGGATAAAAAAAGATACCAAACCCAAAGACTTGTGTCTAGGTAGAAACAACTAGCCCTCCACACTACATTCCTTCCAAGTACAGAAGAAGCTTGTTCACTCTGATCATAAAAAGGTCCAGACAAATTAGTCAAATATGGGATTAAGACAGACTAAGAATAAAGCACAAAAGAAGATACATTCTTGCCTCCTCTACAAAAAACAAGCAGCTATGTGGGACTATGGATACAAAGCATAAATAACCAGAGCAAGTTATGTATGTTCTCAGCAATATCCTAATTGTCTTGAGTTACCTGCTGAATTCCAAGGCACAAATATAAAATGCTGTCAGGATCATATTTTTCTCCATTTGGTCTCCGCACCTCTTGAATAAACTGGCACAAGCCAAAACTCAGCTCAGCAAAAGTGCATGAGAGAATGTCCTCCTTGAGTTTCACAGGACGAACTGTGGCGAAGAAAATTATTTGAAAAATTAACGTAATTCAACAGACTACTTCTTCACACATTTCTTATTATTTCATACACGAAGTACCCTGTATGACTTGTGAACTATTGTTCAACTCTGTTGGCTAACAATTAAATGAAGATTTGGCCAACAGAAAAGAAAGCACCAGCATGTCCAACCAGTACAAACACTGCAACTGAGTAATAAGGCTGCGGGTATTTAAAGCTAAGACATTTAAACGTTAGGGATTTTGCTGGACCCAAAGATGTGGCATGGCAATGGCAGCAGGTACTCAAGGCTGGCAGCATAGGGCTGATAAAAAGGTTTCACCTCTATGGCTGGACTCAGGGGAATCCTGAGCGAGAGACAGATCTCGAGTACTTCCTAATAGTTCTGGACATGAGTTGAGTGCAGCATATTCGACTCCTTAAAGGGAGAAGGAATGAAGAGTTCAAGGGATTCAGAAAGGGAAGCAGAGCAAGGGAATGAATTGATCAAAGGATCTGCAATGGAATTACCAGGCTTGGGTGCTCCACACCTTATGAAAGTGACTGCTTGGGACTAAGCAGGAAACCTTTCTGGGAGGGGTGGGGGCGGACACAGTCTCCTGGAACCGATTGTAATATTTGCTTCCTTAGCCACAAGAAGAAAACACAGTAACTCATATGATTACTTTTCTCCTGGGAAACAAAAAACAGCTGTTCTCATGTAATGGCAACGAAAATGCCAAATAAGAGAGGAAAAAGCAGATCTCGTTCTAACTAAAATTTTCCCCTTTGGGATCTTTCTTATATAAGCCCCGCCACGCTTAGTTCTTTACATTGCAGAAGTATTTAATATGGTTTGCTCTCTTCCCTACCATCCCCAGAAAGCTCAATTATACTCCTAACTTAAATTCTCTGCTTGACTCTGAAAATTTGCCCACAAAACTGTCAGTGCAAGCATGTAAGAGAGATTTGAGACCAGGGAAAAGGGGAATTAGACACTGCCAAATCCCAGGACTGCTGTGCTTTTGTAAAAAAATAAAATAATCCATAATCAGAAAAATAAACAAAAGTTACATTTATACTGTCATTATTATCTATGACCCTAGTGAGACACAAGGAACAATTCATGCCTTTTAAAGTTTGTTTCAGGCAGGTTGTGGCACAGAATAGGTAGACTTTTGGAAAGTTTCTTTCCAGCTGTGAAGCCTAGAAATAAGGTCTTAAGATTTTAAGGTTGTAGCACACAGGTTTTTTTACAGCAAACAGTTATGCTGACAAACAAATACTTTGTGAATGCGTTAGCTACAGATGAAAAAGATGGGGCCAAGCTGGTGTTGTCAACTTAGAATTATGGCCTGATAATAGCTCAGTAAAGCTCTGCAGCTGCATAAAGCATCTCTTCTACAAATGAAGAATTACTACATGCAAATGAACATGAAGTGGAGGTTAAAAGACTAACATTTCTAATGGAGAAAAGAAATCCGGTATTTTAGAGCCTGTTTTAATAGGTAACAGATCAATTAAGAATGTAATAGCTACAATTTTTAAATGCATGAAAAGACGTAAGACTGTATTCCATAAAATCATTTCTCCCCTCATGGATATTTTAGAACTCAGTAATATCTAATCCTATTTTTTATTTGAACAACATATAATGACAAGTGCTCTTCAACTAAATATTTCTGTTTCCACCGAGAGAGAAAAATTTACCTGAAAACTTCAGGTCCCCTTGTTCCTCCTGTGCGTTTTTCCATTGGACCCAGTTTTTCCAGGCGTTTACCCCGTACATGTACTTTAGGGTCATCCCAGCAACGGAGCATCCTGGGTAGGAGCCCTGCATCAGATTCCGGGGCTCTACAGAAACCACAGACTTCTTCCGGCCCTACATGCAAACAAACAAATCAAACCAAATAAACATTTAATAAGCTCTTCATCTATGGATGCTTAACCTGACCTCACATAAAAAGGCCATTATGCTGACACGATAACAAAATCCTACTCTCATGACAATCTGAGCGGATATGTATGTATTTTTAATATGTGGACAGATATTAACCACATTTTACAGAAAAGGTGCAATAAAATACAGTAATTCTCACTGTGATAAATATGCACAGAAATACATTCCTCTCAAGCTACACAGGAAGAAATTTATTCTCGCTTGCACATTATGACACTACTTAAAAGACATCTCTTCTGGATTTTTCTGAAACAGTACACATCTAAAAAATGTTCTGCACTAAAATGAGCGTTTATTCTACCTAGTTGGGGAGGGGATAGAAAATCTTATCTCATATAGCAGAACAGGAAAAAATATACAGCACAGTTAAATCGAATTCTCATTTTCACCCTGGAGCAGTATTTTTTTACTTCTGAGAATAAGCATGCACATAACATTATTACTTCAAATGCAAAGAACTTATGTTCCAGAAGTACTTTCTCACCCGTCTTTTTGGCTGTGGGAAGCCATCTCTATGTCTCCGTCTTGCTCGTGAACGTGAATGCACACCAAGTCCTTTACTGAGAGGGTCAAATGAGTCTGAAGTCAAATCAACACCATTAAGAGTTTAATTATATGATTTAACAGCCCAGGTAGAAATGTCACTTAGATACTATGGAATACCTTACAGTTGGCAATCACTGTATATTCAAATAATGCTTTACCTTTCAATCATTAGCAATTCTGCATATTCTGTTCTGTACCTTCTGTATAAAGAAAGTAAATTCTCAGAAGAGGAGAAAAGCCCCCCCCAAACAGTGGGTGTACTTATCCAAGCAAACTTACATTCTTCTGCACCACTCACACGGATTACACCTAGGGACACAGAAGTGATAAATTCAAAGGAGTCAAGCAAGACTACCTGCTACTCCTGTCAGGGGTTCTGTAGAATGCTGTCTTTAAAGATAGCAGAAATATTTTTAAAATAATAATTTTTAATTAAAGCTGATGTATTCCTGCAGCTTTACCTATCAAGTTTTACTAAATGAAAACACACACCCTTCGTAAGCAGACTGCTGGTACAATGCTTACTCAGAAAATTGTGTGTACTTTTATACAACAATGCATTTTTCTTCACATTATACAGACCTGATGGAAAATCTGCCTCCAGGTCCTGTTCCACATCACCTTTGGAGAACTGCTTCAGTTCTGGATCTGGTTCTGGCAGGGCATTTGATCGTAAGGCATAGTGATTTAACTCATCCTCCCAGCTGTGTGGAGTGGACACTGCTTCGGATTCCAGATCTCCACTGTAAGTGCTACCTTGGTCTGTAATGAGAGCGATCAGATATACCATGTGCTATAGGAAAAGGCAGACAAAAAGAGGAGTTTGCAAAAAAAGATACAGCAGATCAAAATCCATTTGCAAAAAAAATCCAACTGACCTTTCTCAAATATCTTGGGGTCCAGGAAGAGCTCGTGCTCAGATGTTTGAGACCCTTTAGAAAAAGAAGGAAATCGGTACCTACAAATGACTGACAGCTTACATAACTAATACAAAAGACTTTTAACACCAAAAAACAATGTATTAGGTCATACTACTAAGACACATGATGCGTCTTCTCCTCCACTAAAGTCCTCCTAACAGCTTTCCACCTTGGTCATGCTGTTATGGGAGAAAAAAATGCAGAACTAACCCACGTTTGCTTTTCCAAACATTTCCATCCCTCCGCGTTTGTTGAGTCATCTGTAGACAAGTAGGATATTTTGTTCATTTCATTTCAGCTTGTTCTACTTTTATTACATGGGATGATCACTATCCAACATGTTCTAACCTGCATCACCCTCCAAGAATCCACCATAAAAAGCCTGATAGGAAAATATTCTTGCAAAACAGCTGCTGTGTCTTCTTGATTTTGACTCCTTCTGCTAATGCATGATGTACTGATCTGGAGATTACTACCTCTAGCAATCTGTTACTGTCAACAAAAGTCAAATCAGCACCTCGGATCAGGGAAAAGGAATGCAAAGACATTTAAACCCCTGTCAGTGCTTAGCATCTAACATGGATTCTATGTTAAGCTTAGCTCTACTGAATATTGACTAATAAACTTCTGTGAAATTACAAAAGCTTCAGAAAGGGGCAAGTATAACCAGCACCCGAGATGGGAACTATGGAGGAAAAGTAAAGGAATCTTAAAAGAAAACATATTTTCAAAACAAAGAACAGGATATTATACACAGAGACAAAATCATCTCCAAATATACAGTTCAGCTGAATTCCCAGAAGGCCACCTCATTTTAAAAGAATAAGTCATCAAAATTGCTAAGACATGACATAAGCATTATAGTCCTGTCTAGGTTGGCATGTTACCTGCATGAACACTTCCATTGTGCAAAAGAAATTTTGATAAGACAACAGGACCATTTAACATGCCATGCATGCTTGGGAAGCAGCCAATATAGGCCCTACATTTATTTTTTTACTATTTTCCATGATGAAAGGACCTCCATCTCACTGCATTCAGTTTCCTTTTTAAAAAAAAATCACATACCACCATGAGAGTGTGTTTTTTCTTTCTCCTCATCTTCTGCAATCATTTCTGCCATCTGAAGGAGATCAGCTTCAAATGGATTTGTGGGAATCTTTTCCTTGATATCCTGAATAGTTTCAATGATTTTATCAGCATTATCCAGGGTAGTTGGGAAAAGCATGGGAACTGGAACCTATGGAACATGTGGAAAATATTAGAGCTTATTTGGGGGTGAGGGGAAACAGAAAATACACAGGGGAGATGCTCTGTGTCCTGTTCAGAAACAAGACTGTGAACCAGTTCTCTAGTGAACTGAAGTATAACTTACAGGTACTGGCATCCCAAGTGGAACTGGTGTGTACTGAGTGTACAGGTGAAGGGGTACTGGCACAAACACTGGTACAGGAACAGGTACCACAATGATTTGCGGATGAACAACTTCTTCTTCTTCTGTTATATCAAAAATAGAACAAAACAAAAATTGTTTAACCATATGACCATCCAGTACACTTCAGAGCATCCACGACAACTGTTTGGACTTCTGCTGGTAACGCATAGTACCGTGTCCTGGTTCGTAGTCATCTTCCACTTTAGCGTTGTTGTAACAAGTATTAATACTACAGTTTGGAAATAAACAGCACTGTGACCATATACATGAATACTGAAAGGGAAGAGTGGAAATAAGTGTTAAACACATCCAGGTAAATGGTGTGTTACTGCAGTTATCTCACAAGTAACTACAAGACCATAAGAGGGTACCATTAAAAAACTAACTACAACCTTCCCACTTCACTACATCTACCTCTTTGAGAGGTTTACCTCATCACTAGATACCCTCCTTCTATAGCAACAATGATGAAAAAACCACTCCTCAGTGACAGTCTGGACTATGTAATAGCCTTTGAAGGTGTTTGTGTTTCCTCCTGCCCACAGAGGGAGCTTAGAGCAAATATGAATCTAATTAAATTATCTTAGAAATAGGGACTTAATTTTCAGAGGTTCTTAGTATCTGTAGCTAATAATTAAAGGAAAGTGAGAGTCAAAACAATCTTGCAGAAATTATGCCTTTATTAAAATGAGTCTGCTCTTGTGGCTTGTGCTGTGAGAGCTAAGAACTCAAATTCTGTCCTGAGGAAAATAAGTTCCCTCCGTAGCCTTTTGCATGTCACTTAACCATTGCACTTCATTTTCCAAGGTTAAGATGACTGCAGAAAACTAAAGATGAGTTAAAGCAAATCTCAAGATACATCACGCACGAAGCTTTAAGGATTTCAAAGAATAGCAAATGTTTTACATCTGTAAGGCAAACTGCTACTTGGAAAATACCATACGACAATCTGAAGACTATTTAAGGTTTTAAAATATATTAAGAAATACTCTGTTACATAAATCATGCATTACTCTCTCAGCTGCAATATAGACTTTTATAAAATGGGTAGGAGATTAGACACGTACCTGTCTGGCACTCTTTGTTTTGTGTGTGAGGTTTGCACGAGGTGGCCTTAGTCTGTGTGATTGGCTTGCATAATAACGCTTTGTTTTTCAGAAGCCTGGGTGGTTGTGATGGTGGCAGCTTTAGGGCATCGGTCTGAGTACTAGCCTGTTGGGAAAAATACAAATGAGGGCAAAGTCAGTATTGGCTTGAAGGATATTGTAAGATTAGTATTTGTTCTCTGCTATGAGAAGTTGAACAATTTAAACTCTCCTTGCTGATAAAAATGATAACTTAAGAACTATTGCAAAACCAGCTCGCTAATGTATTTGGTGCTTTCTGGTCTTCACCTCAATTTATTTTAATCAAACAATAGGCTTATTTTTTCCTTTGTTAACAGTGCAGTGGACAAATCTGCAAGAACGTTTGGTTTCTGTAGTCAAATAACCTCTATAAACTTTTGACCTTGGAATCTTACTGATGGCAAAGATATAAAATGGAGTTATGTTAAGATACTTTTGATGACTGTCTGGCTGACACAGATACCCAAAAAACTTAGTCAACTGATGTGAAACCACTGAAAAAGAGTAAAAGTAAAAAAAAAAACGCAAAAATGCTGGCAGTATCAGTATCACTTCCTGATTACACACAGATTGACTATTCATGCTTGTACTAATTTCATGTCCTGCTAACTGTAATTTTCAGTCATGCGTTCAAGTAACAGGATCTATTTCATTAGGGAAAATTCATACTCTAACCCATAAATGACACTTCAACTAAAAGCAAGGGTATCGGTCTTCCAGAATCTAAGAGCTACATAATAAAATTTGTATTTTAAGAGAGTTGCAAGATGTATACCACATACCTCAAAGAGCCCATGAATAGGAACTCTAGGAGTTATTCACAGATAAGCGGTGACAATGGTTCCCCCACAGCTCCGTTACCACACTACTAGGGAGTGGGGAAGGAAAGCTAAGCTGCAAGAGCTTGGTCACGTCAGCCCCGGCAGCCCATGCTGGTCCCCTTCCTCCCATGCCAGCCCTTTCAACGTCACATCCCACTTCTGGCCACAAAAGGTAGCCCCAAGTACAGAAGCCACACGTGAATTGCTTGAGAACTACAGCCATCTCAAGAGCTGCAATCTGTCAAGCTGTCTTAAAACATCTAATCAATGTCAGTGGGCACAAAAAGACTTTTATACCATACAAGTTCTATCCATTTTAAAAAAATGCATCTGCAAGCTGGATGAATTTTTAATCCCAACCACAAGCAGCAAAAGCAGTTACAAAATGACGGTGCAAAATATTTGGATACTTTACTTGTTATTGATACAATCTGGGCGAAAGTGAGAAAAAGAGTCTCTCGTAAAACTTACATCTCCTATTATTTTTGCTGTCACAGTAGGGACTGCACCTGTGAAGAAAAACCATACAAGAATAGTCTGTGTGCTTATCATCAAGGACCGTAACCCATATTCTGCCAAGGTCAAGAAAAATAATTCCCATTAAACCTCATTCCCTGGTGTATGTACAGAAATTTAAGTCATTATTTATACCTATGTAAAGGAAGGACAAAACTGTAACCATCTGCACTGATGTGAAGCATGATGAAGTGGCTGTTGTCCTCAATGGAAAAGATCCCTGAACAAATAACAAGTGTTCAGGAATAAAGATTTAAAAATACAGGCATCATATTCAGCAGTCTTACCCTGTAAAACATTGTTGGAGTTAACCGTAGGCTGGGCAGCAGGGGTGCTTGCAAGGGACACCACATTTGCTATGACAGGGGTTGAGTCCTTTCTCAAAGAAGGAGGGCCTGATGAGGAAGCTGGTGCCGTAGAAAGGTTTGCTGGACAGAGTGAACAGAAGGAAACTAAAATAAGCAATAAGATAATTTATAAAACAGTGTTTCTGAAACAACACCCACCCTCCAGATTTATCTCCAAATGAAAAAGCCTGCTGCATGAGAAGGGAATGTAGGTGTCAAACTGTTGCGTTTCAGTTTAAATAGGAGCTGGTTCTACAAGCAAACTTAAGCTGTTTTCCAGTCACTGAAACATTTCAGAAGTTCACCATAGTACAAAAGCAGCTTTCTCTTTGAAATAGTGTGTGTATTACAGCAGCATTCAGGAGACAAGAGGACTGGGTGCCTCGCTATGCTCAGTACTGAACACAAGTAGTACAGGAGACAGCTGACATCCTGACAAGTAACGAATGAGGTGAATTGTATGAGGCTCTCACAGTGAGAGGAATTCTTAGGTTCTTTCCATTTGAAAGCACCATTCATTACCACATTACCATGAATTACCACATTTCATCAAAAAATACTGTGCTGAGGCACTCCACTCTCCTGGCAGCCCCTAGTTCAGAGAGATGCCTGGAGCCCAGTTTTGCAAAGGCATTGCACACTTGCCTCAGCTGAAGTTGCAGGTGCACTTCTGGAGAAGCAGGTCCACCATACGTTTTGCTACCCTTACTAACAGCTTACTGACATGACCAGGAATGTCACATGGTATAGCTATGGCCTGAAAGTATAAAGTTACTTATAGATTAATCTTAGTTGGGGAAAACAGCTCCCACCATTGTAAGCAGCAGATGTGTGCAAAGTTGAAGAGTTGAATATGGCTTGGTGCCTACTACAAACTTTCAGTTAATATTCTTTATTGCTCGTTGGGTGCCTTACTGTTGCAGTCACCACCACACAGTGGGAGATTACGCCCCTCTTTAGGATCAGTGCTATTTCTGCCCTTTGTTTCGCTTCTCTTTCCTGTCTTTGTGGGCCTTTCTTCCTTTCTTCCCTTTGCCATTTCATTCCCTACAGAAACTCACAGTTCCTATTCCTGTGGGCTTCATTCCCACCCTCCTTCCCATTCCATCTGCTAAAATAATGATCAAGGAAACAGCTAGAGAGCACATTAATCTTGGCATTGATACTTTAAGAATCAACACTTAATGACACAGAAACGGCAACTCTTCATATGCCTACAGACTACACAGAACTGGCTATTTTCAGTTCATATAGGGAAGTCTGTATTTACAACCGTTAAGTCTACTAATTTCACCACTTGATTTTTTTTTTTGTGTTAAATGAACATTAACATTCTACTGTATCTGGCTATGTCTTATCAAGTCCAGGAGACAAACTAGGTATTTAACATGTCTTCAGCAGATATTAGTACATTTTACCCTAATGAAATGGGCCTTCGTTTTATGAAAGTGATTGAAAAGTAAGTGCTTTTTTTTCATCTTCTTTAAAATCACGATCTATGTTTGGTATATGAAGCAATCTCATTTCATACTTGCAGAAGTTGGAAATTGTCTGAAGTAAGAGAGAGATCTAAAACTGAGCCCATTCAATGGCAATGGGCCAGCCCCCCACTAGAGGATATATCTCAAAAGGTTCACTGAATCGAGTTTCCAAATAAATGTTCATATCACTATCACACACACCAAAAGGAAATACTATTCCCAGCCTGTTTTACCTGTGTTGTTTGGGGGTGCAGGGTCAGAAACACTTTGCTGATTACAGAACAACAGAATACAAAGCAGATTGCAAAAATGCTTGATCTCCCCATGCCATTTCATGGACTCACTGAGTTTACCTTGTCTCTTACAACCATCACACTTTGCCATCTAGGAAAAGAGAGTGAGGGAGAAATTAAACACACTTGTAAACAGCAACAAAGAGTATGTGTATAAAAACCACTCTGCACCCTGCTCAGCAAATATAGTGTAAAGAAATCTGTAAGACTGCATCATTTTTGCACTGTAACACAAAGCGGCAGAACATTCAGCGTCCGTCTTCCCGCAACCCACATTACGTTTTCTCTATCTAGAAAACTGGTACTCAAAAGTTAAGAAGGATTTACTTATCTCTCACGTATACATAGTGTTTCCCACAGACACAGAAGTCAACTGTGTAGAACAGGTAGTTCGCATAGCTCCTAATGCACAAAGGTTCTTTTGCTAACATGTTTATATTCTAGAGGATGCTATGTGAGAATATTGCTTACCTGGTAAAACAAAACCGTGAATTTAGACATGCACTCCTCTGAGCAAAATTCCTCCATTTTTCCCCCAAAGTGATTCTGGACCAGTTTGGGGGAAGCCTGTAAACAGTAACTGCACATTTTACAGTGGTTTCCCCAGCGCTTAGCCAAGTCATGTTTATAGAGCAGTTTACAACCTGAAAGAAGAGAAAATAGCAAGAAAACAAAAGCATCCTTCAATATCAAAATGACATTTGCTCGGCACTTCTAGTTCTTGTATTTCATTATGTCTGTAATAATTTGTTGAAACATACCATTAAAATCTAAAGTGTGAACAAAGTTCTGCATTCCTAAACCTAAAAAACAGCTTTCTAACCTAAACCAATTAGGCTTCTCTTAATATCACCAATAATTTTAAGGCAAAACACTTCTGACTTAATTTGTCTGAGACACAGTCTTGCCCTTTCTTACCTTCGCTACAGAATGGCTTATCTATGCCTGAGAATCGCACTGTCTCCTTGATAATTTTCTCAATTTTGCAGTATTCACACATTGCCATTACACTGCTCCTCTTCTTATATTCATCACAGCAGGTCTTCCCACAAAACTGGAACATTTTACCCTGCAACACAGCCAGAATGTTTTGGTTTCAATGTTTCACATCCCAGATAATATATTTTAATTGTTAATAAAAACTCAGAAGCATATTTATGCCCTTGGAAATCAACAACAGACAGCACTAGTGAGTAAGTCTCCCCATTTAGCTATATTACAAAGACAGCACAATTTTCTGCAGAAAGCCCTCACCGATGTGCTTTGTCCTGGAATTAAAAGGATCATCTCTGCGAGCAAGAATCAGGAATGTGCTTATCTAGCCAGGCAATCATAGGGTTTGGGGCTTTTTTGAGGGTTCTTTTTTCTGTTTTTAAGATCAAAGAGCTAGTATCAGTATTAATTTTGATGTTTAAATGATACCAAAATCAATTCCAAATTCCACCATAGCAGGTCACAATAAGTAACAGAGCAGTACTGACAGACCATTGCATATAAGCTACAATTTCTTGGGTTTTTGTTTAGAAATATGAGCTTGAAAAGCCGTAATCTTTATTACCTTGTAGTCAAGCAGTTCTGGTTTAGTTGCAAACAATCTCTTACAGTGCTGACACCTGAGTTTTACAACAGGGCGGGCAAAAGTGACTTGCTGGGACTGGGCAGCCAGCCTCTGTAGACCAGCTGCAGCTGAACTGCTCATGGAGCTGGGGGACACAGTCGAGGTGGTGCCGCCTGCCGATACTGTTGCCCCCGAGGGAATGCTTACAATGACTTGACCTTGCGACAGAGGTACCACTGAGGAGTTCATTCCTGCAGGCTTGTTGAACAAATTCTGCAGGAAAGCAAAGTGAGGAACAGACTTTATTTTACAATATTACATATTTTACCCGACATCCCAGATATTTACACTAGCAATTTATTATTCTCTTAATTCAGCTAAGAAGAAATCCTAGATGTCACACCTGAAAAGCTACTACACAACTGTAGCTGCAAAAATTGCGTATGCTCCCATCTGACATAGCCAAGTGATACTGAGGGTTTGCTGAAGTTTTACAGCTGTTGCACTGAACTTGAACACCTGAGGGTGAAACAGAGAAGAAAAAGTGATTTATGCAACATCAAGTTGTATTGCAGATGATTTTGCACTGTGCATACAAAAACAGAGAATCTGAATGACAAGCCAAGGTACACACAGAAGCCCAAGACAAAGTTGCTACAGATTCAGAAGCAGACATTGCAGCTGCGGTGCCTGTTGCTTGCCAGATCCTTTAATTAATCTCCCAGTATCCCTAGGATGTCAGTAAGCATTTTTCCATTATTACAAGAAAAATAGCTAAGAATATGTTTGCCTAGCTCAATGCAACATTAGGCAGAGGTAACTAAGCTAATCACCCTGGAGAACAAGGGGCAGAATAGTCACAGCAGGGGTATGGCATATGTCCACAGAAGTGGATTTGTCTAGCTGGGAAACCCACCAGCTGCGCCTGTGAGAGCAGAAAATGGATTAAGGTTTACTATCCTGTTTAAGCTCCCCCAAAAAAAAGCCGAAATAGCTGTACTGTCACTGTTAGGTTTATCTATGGTAGAAAGTCCCTTATGGTCCCATCTTAGCACCTCCCTTTAAAAAAAAAGCCACTTTCCATTCCTCCTACCCCCTCCCCCCCCCAAAAAAAAAGAAAATATCGGCCTTAACTTTCAAGACAAATTAAGTTTGGATATGAGCTACATGAATTACTCTTCTAAAGAAGTAAAAGGATAAAGTTACCTGCAGAAGTAACCATTTTCACTCTATATGCTGACAAGCAGTTAACAGAGCAAAACAGTTCAGTTTTTCCCAAGTTATTTGTGCTCTCTATCATCTCAGCTGAAGATCTCAAAGATTTACACAGTGTGCAAGGTGTAATTTTAGCTGACTTCTGTGGAAACACGGAAATCTGTCATTCACTTGAAACTTAGTATTTTTATTAACGTGGAAATTAATCATTAACATATAAAATGTACAAAAGTGACTGCCAGTGTACTTGAAACAGCACTTATTTTACATCTGTATTATTTATGGTGCAGAGACACTTATTTGAGTTCTCCAGTACGCTTGCTATGTTCACACTTTGACCACCTGAGCCTTGGGCTGTCTCTCATTCAGGGTAAGCGCTACCTTTGCAGGCCACTTTAAGCAGTACCAAGGCAGTCAGGGTGAAGGCCTCCACGTGCAAACACCGCTACGTGCTGTCATGGCATGTACCAAGCAACTTGCATCAGATGACTTCAACATCTTTGCAGAGAAGCAACATTTTGCTTATGATTTTTAATGCATCAGCTATGTATATAAGCAATTTTCCCGTTTAACAGATGAGAAAAAAAATGGAGAGAAGGAGGTTCCTCTCTCACCCACAAAACCTCAGAAACGATCAGAAAGTATCTGACAATTGAGTTGAATGCTATGTAAAAATCAATAAAAAATAGGTAAGACTTACAAGCTTTGAACATACTGTATTTTCAGGAAGGCTAACATATATGAGGTTTTGATGTGAGACGCAAAAGCAGCATGAAATCCCTCTTCTTTCCAGCTTATTTAATTTAATTTCCAGATTTGTTTCAGAGGACAACTAATGTTGTAGGTAATTTCCTGGACGAAACACTTTCACCAGATTTTTTTTTTTAATTCGTTAGGCTTTTCTTTGCCTAAGTGGCCTCAATAATGGGGCAGCAGAGTCAAGTCACTGCACTATCTTATCAGAGAGCAATTTTTCCTAAAGTAATTGCATTAAAATAATTCAGTCAAAAATAATTGACCTATTATAATAAATGAAGGTTCTCTCAACTGCTCAGCTCTTTAAGAGGCTCAATTATAATAAAAATTAAAATATTAAAAGCTTAAAAATTAAAATCAAAATTATCAATGAAATATTACTTTTCCTCTCCACTTAATTCAAATGCTACAATTTAATAGAGAACACTCAAACAGGGAGCATCTCACGGGCTGAAAAAAGTCACAGTGGACTGCTCCTGAGTGGTTCCACTGTGTCTCCTCTCACACAGGAATACTCTGGCAGCCAGTTCAGCGGTAAGGGAAACAGAGCAACATGTCTGGGAAAAGATTAAGCAGCAAATGGCAAATGGAATTATCTTAGACCAAGATAGTAACTCAAATAATCAACTAATAAATTGGGTGTTTGTTAAAACACCCCAAATCTAACCAAAGATATACTTTTAATATTCTGTCAAAATATACCTGCTTGTATGCTGTTACACATGTTGAACTGCAGAACTTTTTTGACTGTCCCTCTATTTGAAGCATGTGACATTGGCCAGAGCCACTGTAGCAGTATCCTCCGCAATTCTCACAGCAGTTCATGGTCAAGTTGTTAGCTGAGCGAAACTTGGAGAAGCAGGCATCACTGCAGAGCTTGTGTACAACATTCTGGTAATTCACTTCGTGTCTAATCTGAAAGAAAAGAAAGAATATATAACAAGAATAGAAAGAATATGTATGTTCATCTCTGAGACAGCAAGTTGTCCTGATCTAAAGGAAATTCAAATGAAAAAGAAGTTTGCAATTACCACTGCATTCTTCTGGCACATGCTGCACTTGGTTGAAATGCTGTTAGTATGAATAGTAACAACAGGTTTCCTTTTCAGTTCATATGTAGAAAGACATGACTGGCTGCAGAAATCCTTACTGGAGTTTGTATTGTCAAACTGGGCAGTGATTACATCCTTTGGATTTAGAATGTCTCTATGGAAAAAAGAAAAACAAACAAAGAGATAAAGAATTAATGTTGGTTTCATGTCAACTTGCTGTCCTTTCTTTTTCTGCACACTAAACGTTCTCTAGAAGAGGGTGGATTAATTTAATTTAAAGCTTTTCTTTTTGCTGATATAAGTACCTGACTTCATTTTTCCTATTAGGAAAATAGCTAAGAAGCACAATTCTGTGAAACATTTTGTAGATAGACTTAGGAGTGGCCTATAAATACATCAAGCTGTGTCATCAAATCTTTTCAAAAGGAACTGGGAAAAGGTAACTGTTTTGTACCCTCTTTACCAAAAAAAATTTAGAAAGCAGGATATGTGGAATAATTCCCTTTAACAATGAAAATACCAATCCTAATGGGGTAGGGAAAAAAAGGGAAAAACGGAAGGTCACAATTTCTAATCACCATCTAGTTCAGTTCAAAACAGTCTGACTAGAATTGTAACTTTCCACCTCTTATCTCCCATCTACAGTTTTATTTATTTGTTCCTGGATTTAACAAACTGAACTTTCTCCTTCTTTCTTCTCGCTTTTGAAACAGTCATTCACAGAAAAGTTTCAAAGCCCTTAAGTCAAAAAAACTAGGAGGAAATATTTATATCATTTTATTGGTTGGAAGGATTCCTCCTTCTCACTTGTCTTGTCAGAGGTAAACCATTTTTCAACAGAATAAATACAAATTACAGCCAAGACTGCTAAACTTTATTGCAAGGCCTTTTCACACTGAGACAGCAAGAGAAAAGAATAATTAACCGAGTCTCAAGTTTAAGTTCAGCTGACCCTGTAAAACCAAATGCAATAAATCTGTTGTTGAAGAAATGATGAATGAAGCAGCATTTCTTTTGCAAAGTAACTTTCATAACTAAAAACAATACATCTGAATAATTGTCCCCTATAAAGAGATCGTAGCACAATCAGCCTGCAAAGTTATTTATTTGCCTTAAGTTATAGTATAGTAATATGACATCTTAAAGACCTCATCACAAAGGTCTCCTTTTGCTAATTTGGAGATAACAATACAAATGAAAAAAATATTTCAACAATTAAAATGTTTTTAGAGCTGAAGGTTCAGGCCTGTGTTTCCAACAGGAGTGTGGAAAATGCAGATCATCTTTTCTACAGAACTTTTTCCAAGTAGGTTCACAAAAGCAAACCTCCCCTTTCCACTCTAGGCCTAGGTAGAAAGTAACTGATTGAGGTGCTAAAACCCCAACTACCTGAAAAAAAAAAATTCTTAATAAATTTTATTTCTCTACATCTTACAAAGGTTTAATCACCATCAAGTAACAGCAGCAATGACATATTTTGAAGAGCTCAAACCTACAGCATTTCACCTAAGAATGGAGCCTGACAGGAAAGTTAAATTTTTTTTTTTAAGAGTATAAGGATATATTCTGCCTCAAATATATTATGTTTTATTTAATTTTCATCTAGAATACATAAAAATATTTTTTTATGTAATATATATGAAAAAAATATATGAAAATGTGGTGGTGGTTGTGGTTTGTTAAGTAGTTTTGCGAGTGCAACAACATTATAAAATGGCAGGAAAGTGTAGGATCTTTTGAAATACAGCTGTTATTATTTGGCTCATTTAAATTAAAAACAGACAAGATGCACACTTCACAAGAGTCTTTTAAATCTATGTGTATGTGAAAACCAATTAACGAAATGGAACTGAAAGCGAACAGACCAATTAACGAGCAACAGTATCGGCCAGGATTTTTTGACGAGAAGCGTAACGGAAGCGGGCATTACAGAAACAGCATGTTACATAAAAAGAGAATTGAAGCCTTTCATTATCTGCTTGAATATCAATTATTGCTAGAACAAATTAAAACACTGTCCTACTTTGAGCAGCTTGAGCAGGTTTTCTTGGTAGAAGCTGGTGGGCGAGAAGCTGGAACAGTGTATCCAGTGAGGCACAGTGTGGAGCAGAAGAGCTGGGTAGAGCCTTTCCTCTGGTATGCGGTTTGCCCCTTCTGCAGGGTTTTTTTACAGCCAGAACAGGAAACCCGAACAGCTGTGGCTGGAACTGAAGGAAGCATTTTATTCATGCCAGAGGATGCCACAGCAGGCTGGAAACCTGATGACAGCTGTGGAGCTAAAAAAAAAAAACCACAGAGAAAACATAGAGTAACTGTTGTATATGTATTACACATAATTCACTTCTGTGCGGGGGGCAAGCACAAAGCTTATGACTTCATTTGGGTTGTCAGGGTCTAAGGGAGAATTAAATAGCAGATGAACTCTCCATAAATACATGCCCTGTGCCGGTTTTCTGCATAGTAGGTTGTTTCAACTACTCTTAAGACTAACAATGCACTTTTAACATCCCTTCCATATTCAGTTTTCCTTTGCCTCAAAAATACAATTATTTTTCAATCTCTGAATGTCATTGTCTAAAACAAACTAGTTCTTCTTTTCCTACCGGGGTCAGACACAGCAAACAAAATGCAGAATAACCTGCAAGACTATTTGCGAAGGTGAAATATTTTAACAGGTTTAAATAAAGGTAGTCTTGCCTATTCCTTACCAAGAGGACTGCCACTGACTGAAAATACAGCACTGATTTTCAGCTCCCCTTCCTGAGTTTTTGGCTGTTGGCCGTACTCCTAAAACAAAGGGAAAGGAAAAGGAGAACAAATACACACATGTAATAACAGGTTACATGATTTCCATTCTTTCTTAATGCTGTATTGAATTTTAAGGTCCAGGAAGGCAAGAGTGAGTCTCCTAAGCCTGCTCCAAAGGCCAGGTTTACAGATGTTGCTGTATGAGCACCACGCACAGAACCTGCTCAGAGGTTCACAGCAAACTACAACCAAGGGTGTTGTACAGAAATGGAAAAGCACGGCCGACTGCTGCATTCCCCTTTCCAGCTGTACTCCAAGACACCTCAGAATTCAGCCAGACAAAGCTTAAGAGGAATTGCTGCTTTCCACTCACAAACCTTCCACCTGGGAGTGCTTTGCAGTCCTTGCCCCTACTCTGTGAAACAAGCTTTATCTTCACATTCATAGACGATAATAATGAAATAGAGACTGGGACCTGGATGGTGAGAAGCATTCTGCACTTAATCATGAGTTAAGTACCTTGGAGGAGCCTAAGGTGAAGCTTTGCAGCAGGTCAAAGCCAGCACCACGGGAACCAGACCATCACAGCCCCAACTTAAGACTGACTTCAGTGAGAGGGGAATAACCTCACATTTTCTACAGGATGAAGAAATCCCTACACACAATTGCTTGTGGAAAAGCTGACGTACTATAAATTACGAGCTTACTCCACAGCAGCTATTCACACTTTGACACCATACTTCTTGCCCGTGCTCTCCCTAGAAATCTGAACCGTAAAGCAGCTTGTAACACTCTACATGTAAATCTTAATAGGCTGAAAAGCATAATCTTTTGGAACTACAGAGATGATAAGGTTTAACCTACTTACAGTCATTTGAGAGTAGTGAGGGCATGATGTCATGTTATGACTGAGCTAAATTCACAGTTGCTGTCTGGCTGCAAGGTAAGCCAATTCAAAATCACTAAGCAAAATTAAGCTCTCCCTTTCCAGTGACAGGGGACTGCTCCCTCACCTTAAGCCGTCTCCTAAAAGCACACATTGCATCCACAAAATGTATGCTAAAACTTAACACTTCTCTTACTCCTGTGGGAAAATTACAAGTTTCTGTACAAGGACAATTAAACTACTTCTCGACAGGTTTCCCAGGAGAACAGGCAATGGTATTTGTTCATCATGTGAACCATCAGACGGAAACACTGAAGTCTCAGTAAGAGAAGTTTTTAAGCTGTGTACGGGCATGTCGTGATGATGAGTTTTAAAGCACTGTGCTTTTTTTAATATTACAATTTAGAAACTAGTTATTTGCAGAAATACAGTTTTTTAAGCATTTTAACTGCCATTTTATCCTTAGTCAATACTAGTAGGAGAAATGGAGGCAAATCCTGACGTCAACTGTGCATGATCAAGCATAGTTTCACAGCACTGTAACAGTGTTGAAAGCCAAGAACCTTCAGCTCCAACTATCGGTTACAGCAAGAAATGCTCTTATCTTTAAAAAACAACCCCACATTCATCCCAATCTAAAGCAAAACAAAATGAACCTTCATCAGTTCTCACAATTTTCCAGTATCAGGCAGAGTTGATAATTACAGGATTTTACTCCAGGAATTAATATTTTGAATAATATGGTATTTGATATTTAAATTCTTCAAGTCTTCACTTTTACTTATTAATATGATCTTTGATAACCACAGACATCTTGCATTGCACTCCCCACAAATCCACACAGCAGATGCCATCTTGGGAGGACAAAAGAATAGACAGATTTAACTAACCTACACATGGTTTGACATTATATACGCTTAAGGAAAAATCAAACAATCTCACAGACACTGAACAAATCATAGAGCAGTGAAATCTGAATAGTTTCAAATACTTAGTTTGCTCCTTTACTTTATTAAGCCAAGAGTATTATGGGAAAAGAAGAAAAAATGTTGGGAAGACAGGCCTAGAGAGGAGGTATAGCAGAAGTACACAGAATGATGCTAGAAAAGCTAACGCCTGCACCAGAACGCCAGCACTCTAGCGTTGATGCAAGTGGGATGAATCGCTTTGGGAAGTTTTGCACACCTTTAACTGCATGTGAAGTTTGGCATGTAACCCAAATAATAGCAGTGAGGAGACAGGAATTGCAACACAGATAATTTCCCTGGTGTCACACGGCAAACCAGCGGCAAAGAGACTGGTTAGAGCTCAGCAATCCTTGCCCCAGCACCACTCACACCCTAAGTCAGACTTTCTCCATTTTGCAAGTATGGAACTTTTACCTGTATTGTCATAAAAAATGTCAGTCTCAAATGAGAAAGTCCCTTTGACACACGCTTAAATTGACTTCACTGACGTGTACGTATTTAAATATTTTGCTAAGGTAAGACCTCCAAGTGTTAATTTAAAACAAGAACAAACAATGAACCACTGTTCTTGCAAAGATAACCTTTAAAAGGGAAGTAGCAGGAATAGCACTGTTTCAACTACACATCTCTAACTATGACAACTCACAAAATATTCAGTAAAACATGATTTACATTTTATTTCCTAGTGAGAGCGAGTTGAGATAAAGTGTCTATATTGCCACAGATTTAAAAAGAAAGTTTTACAGCACTTTGCCTTGTCTCTAACGGAAAAGCAAAACATTTTCAGTGACATGGTAACATGACATCAAAAAGTTGTGGGTTTGGGTTTCATGGTAGTATAAGAGGGAAAAATCCTTCTACTAAACTATGTTCTTCAAGTTAAATTTCGGTCAACAAACCAAATAAATTGCTGAATTTACGTCCAGCTTATGCGGTCAGTTGTCAGACCAAAATGAGAAATGCAATGGGAAACTTACCTCGGAATTATCAGGTTCATCTTTAATTTTGTCTAATAGTCCCTGCTGTGGGGCCATAGCTTTATCATATTCGTCATCCAAAGGCTCCTCCTTAATTCTAATATTTGGTGCAAAGGAATTCCCCAGCTCTTGTCCAATAGATTCCTTACTAGAAAATAGGTAGCTAGACTCCTGAAACAATAATATGAAAAAGAATTCACCCTCCTGCATCTGCCATTAGGAGTTGGGCTGCTGCCAAGGGGAGTTTCTGTTGCAGACCAAGAGAAATGGGTCCTGCCACTGGAAGGTGGGAGAAATGATGGGCAGCAGCTGCTGCATCTACCTCCCTGCAGCACCCTCTGTCATCCCACCCCCAATCCTTTTCACTCCTCTGGACAAAGCAGATGCCACCCAGCTCTCTAAGTTGGTTGTCAGTAGGGGCATTCGGCTGTTTGGGCAGTGTCTCCTGTTGATACAGCTGTTCCCTGTCTCATCTGGAAAAAAGGCAGCAGGTCAGATGGACGCATCCAGGTCTAGATTCGGTTCACCAGTCACTCAGACCGTGCTGAATATGAAAGTGGCTATCAAAAGAATCCTCAATCCAAAGAGAGGGTCAGCAAAATTTTACAAAATTATATGCACTGTTTAAGTAGCAAAGATGTCTAAGAGTCAGAAGATCAGTTTTCGTGATACTCAAATTTACACTCAAATACAAAATACGTATTTTGAATTATTCCAGTATATCGCTGCACTTGCAAAAGTGTTTGAAAGATCTATAGCTTACCCTGAAGTTAGTTTCTGGAGTTTGTGGCGCTAACTGCGTCCGTAATGTTTCTTCTACTTGATTATGAACTGAGGAAAACATATACATTAAATATAAATGAATACAGAGTCCAACGCATTTCCTTTAAAACTATCTAGAGTCTCATACTGATCCCCAACCCCATAGTCTGACAGCATCTCTGAAGTATTAAACTAGTCCCTTTCTCCTCCCTGTAAATAAGACAGTAATCCTTGAAGAGAACTGACTTTTTTTATTCTTCTATTGGGTCATTATTTTCCCATTTCAGAAAAATGGTTGTGAAGTTCTGAGGCAGATTGCTCATTCAGAATTTCCTCCACCCCAGTGAGTTCTGAACTCTGCCATGTTTCAACATTTAAATCAGAAATATTTTTCAGAGCAACAGCTTTCATCCTTTTCTTTGCTGTTCTGCTCTTTTGCCTCTTCCCTCCTTCTCAGGAAACAGTAGCTTGTGCTTTTTTAGCATGTATCTTTTTAAAAATACTGGATTTGCCTGGATACTGCATGCTGCCTACGAGCATTTACTATTGCTGCTTCAATTACTGACTACTCTACCTGGGGCTGCAGAGCTTACAGCCACAATCTTATAACCATAGGTATTTACAATTTTCTGAAATAAGTCTTTTGCACAGAAATATCCTTCACTTGATTCCTACCTGTAAGTAAAAGTAAAGAGACATTTTAAGTTTTCTTTATTTTAAAAACATCCGTATTGTTTCTCTATCATTTGTGGAACCTGGAAGCACTGATTTTAAGATGCTGTTACTAAACATACAAAGTTTAATTATCAGAATTGTAAGCTGTGAATCTGAAGGAGTAGCCAGGAGGCTCTCACTCGTTGGCCTACCCTCTCCCCATACAGTCTTCTGAATAAAATTAAATTGCATGTTCCAGCCTGGTTATGCTTAACTCCTTCATTCACTGCTCTACCGTAACTTTCAGAGCCTGGGAAGTCACAAACAGGCATGTGGGCAGCAAGACTACCAGTGACTTGTCAGGCTCCCTGAAACGAGAAATGCATTACAGGCATCTCTGGTTCTCTCCATGTTGGCTGGACAAAGTCAAAGACGCAAATATCTGAGGAAGAAGGAGAGCAGTCTCCCAGGACAAGCAGATCTCAAGTTACTCCCTGACTGACTTCCTGCAGACACTAATACATTTCTAGCAAGCCTTTCCATGATGCTACTATGAAATGCATATTGCTTTAAATACATATACACTAATGAAGAATTGGTACTTTGCTCAAAAAAATCTTTCCTGGCTACCAACTTAACCTAAACTTCACCATCTTTTCTTTTGAGGAGTTCCAAGGTCTATAAAAACAGTGAGAAAAAACAAAAGGAAGCTTGAATTGTCACCCTGCTTGGTTTAATAAACCACAACAACAAAGGATATGTTGAGGCTTTGAAACAAGCTGTGGAGGATAAGATGCCCCCTAACGCTGCCAGGCCATTTTGCAAATCCTCGTCCTAATACAGAGTTCATTGTGTTTCGGGGTTCTTTATAAAATACTTCCCTACATACACCTATGCATATTCTCTTCAACAAGATGATGTTTTTAATAACTAGCCCTATTGCTAATTTCCGTCTAGTTCGTTCTTCCTCTTTGCTGGGTAGCCAGGTCTACGATGTCAACAGTTACCTGCTTTGTCAAGAAAACTGCTTTTCAATCTAGAATCCATATCTTTAGGGATTTTTTCCAACCGTTTTTCACGTTCTTGAAAATGTCCTTCTCTATTCTTGTCCTTTGCTGAAAAAGTCTCTTTGCCATTATCTCTTGTTATGCTAAAATCTTTTCGAATTGATTTAAATACAGGGCCCTGCTCAAATGGTGAAGTGAGATCCTTTTGGATTGCGTTCTGAATCTGAATTTCTTTTTCACTGTCCAATTCATGTTCTGTAACTCTCTTGCCCTCTTCCAGGTGGTCTTCGTCATGAATCGCTGAAGAAAGAGTGTCTTTTGGAGTGAAATTTTGATCATCTTCGTTGTCACTCCCAACAACAGGTATGCCTGCAAGATCCCCAGAGTTCAGAAAATAATCATCATCATCATCATCCAGCAGTGAGTTTTCAGATCCTGTTCGATTCTGTATTCCGTAAGATAGGCTGTCGAGGGCAGGTGTTAAGTTGTGGTCAGTGTCCTCAGACATTTCTGCATCCAGAATTTCACCACCTAGGGAGAAAAAAAAACCATAAACAGTCAGAAAGTTCACCAACTTTACAAGTAACAAAGGACAAGTGTAAGCTTCCTTTGCTAATCTGTCTCATGCCGCAATTCCTTGAATACTTCAAGCTTTCTTAGGCCAACATTACTGATAAAACATTGCTGATAGAAGAAACAGTTCTGTCCCACTCACCACACAGTGAGGCAGAAGCTGAACTGAATAAAACTAACAAAAGAAAGAAAAAACTTTAACTTAATTTCATCTCATTTGTAACACCTGTGGAGAAGGCAACTGTCACGGTTTAACCCGGCAGGCAGCTAGACACCACACAGCCGTTCGCTCACTCCCCCCCAGCGGGATCGGGGAGAGAATCGGGCGGGAGGGCAGTAAGATTCATGGGTTGAGATAAAGACAGTTTAATAGGACAGAAGAGGGGGTAAAAATGATGAAAGAACGTACAAAACAAGTGATGCACAATGCAATTGCTCACCACCCGCTGACCGATGCCCAGCCAGTTCCTGAGCAGCAGCCCCCCGGCTAGCTTTCCCCCAGTTTCTATACGGAGCCTGACGCTGTATGGTATGGAATAGCCCTTTGGCTGGTTGGGGTCAGCTGTCCTGGCTGTGCCCCCTCCCAGCTCCTTGTGCACCCCCAGCCTGCTCAGTCGGTAGACCACGAGAAGCTGAAAAGTCCTTGACTTAGTGTCAGCACTACTTAGCAACAACTAAAACATGAGCGTGTTATCAGCGTTATTCTCATTCTAAATCCCAAACACAGCGTTACACCAGCTACTAGGAAGAAAATTAACTCTATTCCAGCTGAAACCAGGACAGCAATGCAGGGAGGGAATGAGTAGCAAGGGCTAGGAGAAAGGTGAGACAGTCCTTTTCAGCAGCAGTGATACTTCTAAGAAATGTTTTGTGAAACTATGGCCTTATATAAATAAATAAAAATACTTACATTTTTCTGTAATATCAAATACCGCATCAGATTTATCTTCAAACTGTAAAAAGGAAAGCACTATATCATTATCTTGGTCAGCTGGCAGGTACTTTGTTAAAAAGTATCTGATCAAAACCAAAACCAACAAGAAGGCTCACAACTCCTCCTCCTTCCTTTCTTGCCCCAAGCAAAGTTCTACAAATTAAGACATTACCAAGAAGTCACATTTACCCTAACGAGTTCAGAAGTACATAGAAAAAGCACACAATGAAAATTTAGAATTAGTGTTGCTTCCCAGAGAAGGTGGAGGAGAGAGGGGAGGGAAGGGAATGTCAAAATTTGCACTTCTACACGAGATACTTGTACCGGGTCAAAATCATAGATTCTGCCCTCTTTGACGCTCTACGAGCCTTCACTTCCTCTGAACGTTATAAATGGAAAAGTAGCAGCATATACAGCTTCCACTGACGTGGGCTGCACAGATCCAAAAGTTTCATCTCTGTAACAGGGAATGTCCCCTTTCCAGAACAGTGAAATGTAATTCTTAACTTCATAATAGTAATGAGACAATGAGTGCCAGTACGAACGTAACCAGGAAGAACCAGAAGATGACTCTGAGTGCTGTACAGAACATCGGTTTACATTAAACATTCTCTGACACGTTAAAGTTGACAGCATGCTTGAATGCTGTCTGAAGAAGTACGTGCGCTTAGCCAACTCTTTGGCATCCTTCCTTTTTGCCTAAAAAATAACAGCAATTCATTTAAGTTATCTCTCCTTTCTCTACGTCCCTAGCCCTACACTTTCTTTTCTGGTAGATCCTGCTCACACTTCAATTCTTAAGCCATCTTAAGGAAAGTAATGGGATTTGATAGCAAAGGGATGATCTCTAATTGAATTTAGCTCAAGTCCTTTAGTTGATAAATCTGATATTCCACACGACTGTGATGGGAACACAGTTTAGTAGCAGCCAGCTCTGGGAAAGGATGACAACATATTGTCCCAGGGTTCATCCGATGGCAAAAAGTCTGTCAGTCTTTCTCCAATATCACTTGCTGGTCCACAAAGACAAGTTAGCTCCTTCAGCTTAATTTGACACACATGGAATAGTGAGGACCTGTCCAGCATTGTGAATATTAAGACAATTTGATACTGTACCAAAACTGTCCAGCTTCTCTGAGCAGACAGTGGAGGCTGGAAAAGTAAAATAGAGAACCAAAAGAAAAAATAAAGTTACACTTTTCCACAAGACTGATGCAAGTCTATTCATTGTAATTATCTGGAGGGAAAAAGAGTAAGGAAACACCTTCCAGGAAGGTTTGCAAGGCCTGAGTTCTGTTACCAATATAATGATCCTAGAAGTGTCTTCAGAGATGCAAGTTTAATGTTTATCTAGAAGTCCACTTGTAGCCAACTAAGTTTACACTAGTGTAAAATTAATCCCCATAAATGTTTGATACACTTAGTGCTAATACCAGATGCTGAAGACAAGGATAGTGGTGGTGTGCTGTTTTTATAGAAGAACAGAAAGAGGAACTTGTTGCCATTTGATGATAATATCAGAGTACGAAGTCTTCGAGGCAAAAATTATAGCCTAGGTCCTTTGCTCTGCGCTGACCTTCCCTGATCCTTTTCTTGCTTCCTGTCAGTAATGTCCTTTCTTCTCCAAAAAAAGTCTCAGACAATTTGCTGGTAGGGCAAGAGAAGTTTTCAGTTGAGATGAAGCATTAGATCATCCTTTTCTCGAAGTAGGTTTATATCAAAGTAGTTCTTTAACTGTTTGAGATCTAAAGTACCTATGGGAAAGTATTCTAGGTTCTACCACAATCCTGGCTACCTTACACCAAACCCTAGGTACTCCTCCCCTTCTGGTGATAACAAATCTTTTAATAACAGGTGACAAAACCAGAAATGCTGTTATTAGGAAAAGAATACATTTTGCAGCCTGGATCTCTCTAACTATTTCATTCAAAGAAAAGACAACATGCAAGTCAGCACAAAGGGCCACCTGCAAGAGCGTATTAGGGACTACCATAAATATTTTGGACAAGTTGGAAAACATTTACAATCTACCTGGAAGGAATCCAAGACACTTCCCAACCACAAGGTCATCCTAGGAAAGAACCCCCTATTTTATTTATTTTCTCTTTTCTGAGGCTATCAAAATAAGAGATCTTGAATATTTTCTTCCTTTAAAAGGTTTTAAAGCACAGAGGAAGATCTGTGTCTGTGGTCAAAAGCTCCCACTGGAAATATTTATAAAACAGGAACTTCAGCATCTGATAATACTAGCAGTCTTGTCTAAGCCACCATCTAGTTTCTGATGGTGAACAGCACCAGAACTCCCACATGGTGTAAATCGAAAGAGAGGAAACTAGGGGAAATGTTTGTGTGCTTATGTGTGTAGATATATATGTATCTGCATACACATAAATAACCCCCCCCCC
>VZTL01075310.1:292-15738 GCA_013400535.1 Scopus umbretta
AACCTTTGAAGATTCTTTTTGTAGTCCCACTGTAGGTCATTAAAATTAGGTTAAACTGCCTGAAGAAATGTGCATATTTCTAACCACTATGCATATGTGGCTTTTGCTCTATTTTAAAACGTATTTCTTATTCTAGTTATGTTTAGCCATCAAAACAATAGCATATCACTATAATTAATAATCATCTACTGCAACCATCTTTCAGGACATTAAATAATGCACCATGATTTACAAACCCTTCTTAATTACAGTCTTTGTGGCAGTTGGATAATAAATAATTGTCAAACAGTCTTAAATTTCAGTGTCCCGTTGCCCTGAATTTCAGTAGAAACTGACAACTTTGTTCCTTTAAGCCCCGCAGAAACGCTTGGTACTTGGATCATTTTTAACTATCAGATGAATTGAACAAAAACTAAGAAGCTATTTCATTTTACTGTTTCTAGACAAATTAAGTTTTGTCTGGAAAAGACTGCTGTGATCAGCATGAAGGTTTCATGCATGCTATTTCTCAGGATGTCGAGGATGGGTTTCTCTGAGGATTCATTGCTTGTTTTTCCCTTGCAATGAAGCAAAGCCTATTTTGTACAGATGCAAGGTTGACTAAATCCTTCTTAGACAGCGACACAGAGTACGAGCAACGCAGCACAAGGAGTATTACAGTCTGCATAATAAATTTATTGAAGCCTTTATTTTCCTGTGCATTTAAAATCTTTTCTTTTGCTGCTGAAGATTATATTCATCCTGAAACATTACCCTTCAAGTGTTAAAATGACAAGTGCTGATGAAGGTAAAGCTGATCAGCTGCAAGACTCCCACTGCTCAACATTATAAAGTTTCTGTTGTTCAAACAGCTCAGTTAATTATCCAAATGTGAAGGATATCAGGAGGGGACCTGCTGAGCTTTACTGCTGACTTCCAGGGAATCGTCCATAACAGAGCTGTTATAAGAAAATTATGACAGACCCAACACACAGGGACCTCTGCTTACCTTTCTTGAGGATTTGTGCAGGACCTTATAATCAAACAGAGCCAAGATTCCTCAGAATCAAAGGGAAGCTACATTTTGTGGAGCAAAAGCAGTCCAATCAACCTCATGGTATTTTATCACATAAACCCAGAGAGGATTCCAGTGTCACACATGTTAATTGCCTGCTGTAAAGATGACTAGCATTCCTCTGGTGCCAGGGACTACTTCCTCAAATTTAGGTTCTTAAAATGACTCTTACGCCTTGTCCACAGTTAAAAATTTAGTCCTTGCTGCAGCTATGCACGTTTTGCGAGAAACCATGTGATCTCTTTACAATAAGTCCTCATAATGGGTGTTTATGTGACTGTAGTTTTGTTATTTTAAGCTGTTGCAGTTAACATTTTGTGAACCTGGGCCACACAATTCCGCAGCAAAAAAAGTCAGGGTGAGGCAGTGTCAGTGACTACTAGAGTGTGCAAGGATGTGTATGTAGTATTGAGGTGAATTGGGTAAAACATGGAATCTGCTAGAAAACTCAGACCTTTGATAAATCTGCGCAGCACTGGCTGATACTGCAGGAGCTGAAGCTCTATGACTCTTCATTTCATGATCACAGTCACTTGGTCTAAACCCAAAGATATTAACTCCCACTTTTTCTTAACCTTCCAGAAGCCATAATTTGTGTACAGAGCACAATGCTGTACTAGCACAATGCTAGCTAGCTCAGGGACTGGAAGCACAATAGTTGTCTGATCCTATCTTGCTTAGCACGGCTAATATGCCTTGTTATTTTTTACTGTTTCAAATAATCACTCTCCATTATAGCTGCATAGTATTGCATTCACCTGCGTGGGCATGCCCTGGCTGGAGAAAATAGCAGGGACTGGTGATTAAGCTGTGAAAGAAAAAAGCAGAAGGCATTGAAGAAGGTCTTATTAAGGCGTTAATACTTGAAAATGAATGGGCTCAGTTTATCCAGAGTAAATAGTTAATTTTCCATGGCATACAGTGGGAAATAATAGTAGTATCATATCTTACACCAAAGTTCACCATTATAATTATATAAGCCTCTTTAAGAGGCCTATCACCATAGCATCTAGAGACCATCCATTAATCACTTCTAGACATTAACAATTTTTCCAGACATTGTGTCGCTCTCTTTGAAATATTATTTAACTTTGCAGTATAAGTTCTAAGCAGGTGCACCTAACAGCTTCAGTAAAATAAAGTGCAGCAGAATGAGCAATTTTGGGTGTGATATTATCACACCCATAATACGTGCAGTGAAAGTTACGCCCTGCACTTGTTACCATAAAGTTGTAAGTGGGATGGAATAATAATGGAATAGCAATGGAAACCACATTTCCATAATTGAGATAATCCATATTCTGTAGTACCACAGGTTAATGTGCAAAATTAACTTGATGTGATAAATGGTTATGGAGTTGTCATGCAAGTAACCAAAGCCAAAATCACTTAAAAGTTTCTCTGATATAAACATTCAGTTTATTATTTTTCTTCCTTCTTTCTGTCCATCCTTCTTTGCAGGCTTGGAGATTGAAAACTATATAAATTTTTCTACCAAATTCTTCATTGGTAGGATAGGAAAAAAGACATCATTATCCTGGCTACAAAGCTGACATGGATATACTACTTCCAGCATGGCCACTTGTATTGTGTTGGGCACAACATCTTTCATAAGAACCTTGGCTCATGAACCCTGACTCCAGAATCAGTTCAAGGTTCAATAGCCAAGTACTGCTGGTA
This sequence comes from Scopus umbretta, assembly GCA_013400535.1. Lineage (NCBI taxonomy): Eukaryota > Metazoa > Chordata > Aves > Pelecaniformes > Scopidae > Scopus > Scopus umbretta. Next base: position 3,027 of record VZTL01075310.1, read on the forward strand.
TTGCCTGTGAAAGTCTTATGCCAAATCTAAGAGTGTAGTTTTAGTTAGTTTTTCCCTCTTCCGGTCATATTTCCGTGTACTTCTGCTTGTCCTGGCAAAAAATTCAAGCCTGGAAATGACCATATTCCCCACCAAAACAGAGAGTTACCTCTAGACCACTCCTAGAAAAAGAAAGTCTCAGAATCAAGCCAAACCCAAGCAGCAGCAGTGAAAAGCATCAGAAATTTACGGTATTCAGCAAAACCTGCAAACCTGAGAAGAAACAGTATCATGGTTTCCTAACAGTATTATATAAACATATGCTCACATCTATTTTTTAACTTAATTTTGTAAAATAGGAAAACATGAATATGATAGTGACACATCAAAGCACATATGCAGTTTTACTCAACTCTTGCTGTTTCTGAGACAGTTTAATCTCAGTCAGAACTCTGCTTCTAACTGAGCAATAGATCCACTAACTTAATGCCATGGCTACTCCTCCCATGGCTGTGGTCTTACCACAGATCAATGAAGAGAAAGGCTGGAGATACGTCAAGCTAAGACGTCGCTAACTGAGTATACCTCTAGCTATTACCATGCATCTGGTCCCCACAAATGACAGGCCCAATGCATTTATCTTATTTTCATAAATTAATTTGTAGAGAGCAAGTCTAGCTCCTTCAACCTAGAGGAACAATGTCATCTTGACTGACTGTAAATTCTTTCTTAAGGAGAGCCCCTCAAGTGTAATTGCAACAGCATGGAAAACGGTTTTAAAGCAGAAACTTTTCTAGGAATAACTCCCCTCATGCTCATGTTTATATTCTTACAGGAATCCATTCCTTACTTTGCTTACAGCAGTCTCTTCAAGGCTTGACGTCTGTGGCCCTAGTTACACTTGACTACTTTCTAGCTGCTTCTCTTTCCTTGCTGTAACAATTCCACTCACTCCTTTACTCATCTTTTTGTTATTAGGCAGTATTCCATATACAGTGTTTGCATATAACACCACTGAGGTATTATATACACTATTGTTATGATATCTGTTGATAAAAGTTGATATTTGCTGTGCGGTACTGCCTACTTCACAGATCATGCAGTATTTTGCAATTCAATTGAAACTGTAGAATCACATTTTAAGAAAAAAGTCATTTTTCTGGAGGAAAAAAAAAAAAAACAAACAACTCTGAGTTTTATAATAAATAATCCTGGGTGATTCATTACCCAAACCACTCAAGAAATGCAAGAAGCTCCAGACCAAGATTTTAAGGGTATTGTTCACTAGACATGAAATCTAAAATGTTCCTAACACTATTAAGAATATCTCAGCTGTTTTGACAGTGTCTAATTGTAATTTATATCTCTCTAAACTTCAGTCTACCATAAAGAAATACGATTAGCTGTTTGTTCCCTAATCCTACACCTGAACTGCTCCTCCTCAATAACTTTTTGCTCAGAATTACCTTATCACATTTCTGGAAAGTACATTGCAAAAACGAACTTCTTGAGATATGTGTACGTTAATGCCCTGTCAAACACAGGATCTGAAGTTGATGTAATTTGCAAAGAAACACCTCTAGCTGTCACTATGGGTTAAGAGGCCAAAGTCCTAGGTTCAGCCAGTACGAAATAAGAAAAGGGCTCACAGCAGGAAGCTTTTGGTATATATGAAAGAAACAATCACACTCTACTGTTACCATCTTGGGCCTGGGAAACCATCTAGCTAACTAAAACTTACAGTTGTCTTAAATGTAAAGAATGTGTTTTAAATATTTGGAATATAAAGCCAAAGCTAAAACCAGTAGTATACTCTCATTCTGTTCCATGTTCTCCAGAGCAGCAGCTCGGCATCCCACTTTTTATCAAATTTAGAGAATTAATTGATTCTTCTTTTCAATAGTTGAGTCAAAAATCCAAACCAAACTACCCTCCCCCCCAAAAAAAAGAAAGAAAAGGGGTGGGTCAGGGAATTTGGGACAACCAATTATAATAAAATGTTATGTATATATTGTTTCCTAAACATAAGCCATAAAGAGGAAAAATGTATGTTATGTAAAATATTCATTTTGTTTTAAAGTTAATTTTCATTTCAAACACTTAACAAGAAAGACAAAGCTGCTTTAATAGAATTCCTTGAATTTCTGAAAATGAATCCTTGGTACTTCTAGTCAATAGTCCTGTGATCCAAGTATTCACTCAGAACATGAGACCTTAGAGTTCATTTTCTTCATCCACATTAGAGAAACAGAGCCAAATTTTCTAGTGGTTCATGAAAGTACTTTAATCACTGAGCTATCGGTTATACGCAGATCATAACACTGAGAAGTATTGTCTTAAAAGGTGGGCAGACAGAAAGTCTGTGCTTATTTCAGTTGGTTTATACAACTGAAAGAAAAAAGAAGATTTTGACTCTGCTACCTGCAGTCTGGACGCTGCGACCTGCATTCTGGCAGAGTACACATTCCTGAGCAGTAGCTATTACTAAGACCAGTGAAGACCAAAGCCACTAAGCTAAAGACAAAAACTGCAGGAAATACTGGTTTTAATTTAGCCAAGCCCTGGAAAATATCAGCCTTCCCTGTCCTATGAAGTTATGAGATGATACCTTTTTTTAAGAGAACCCCCTCTTGACTTCAGTGATACGCTTAGCTTACTACTTTACTCTTCTCAATCTGTTTATGTAACTCAAGATGGTTGCAGTGTTGTTTTTGTGACCACAAACTTAACCCTATTCTAACAAGAATGTCTGCAAAGTCGTTAGTGTTTTCAATCAATGCATCTTTTTCCTCCTGTTTTTCTAGAAGTATAATTCTTTACTGTAATCTGTCCCCTTCGAAATAAAACATCTCATTTTCAAGCATCAGTGTAAGTAAACATGGTCTTCTGAAGCAACAGACAAGGTTTTCATAAGAAAGATTTATATGGTTTGTATATTTCCCAAGAGACCACACAAATTATTTCCAAAATACACCCGGTATCCACCACCCAGGAGAACAAAAATCCAGCAGTTTCTCATGAAAGAGGGTCTCTTGACGGCCAGCTCAAGGGGCTGCTTCTGTCCTATCTAGGCTAGTTTTTCATACTAAATTCCCAAATCTGAAATTGATTTTAATCAACTTTATTTTTCAGCTTATTCCACATTCACTCACTCTCTATTTTTATTTATTTATATTTTAAAGTCCAGTGATTTTGAGATATTGCCTTTCACATTTGTAACCTCAAGGGCATTTGAAGTTCTGATAACATTGAGATCACTAGATTTTAGATGACTCTCAACTTTTATCTTATTTATCATCCTTGTCTTATTTCCCAGCAATATTAGGAGTAAGTACAAAATAGCCTGTACTTTTACTGGGTAGTCCACCAAATGTATCCGAAGAGAGTCCTGTATTACCTCCAGGAAGAGGTACCCTTTCTTATCAATTCCATAATTGCCAGCCCAGTCAATATTAACTAATTGAATTTCCAATGATTAATGATCTATCCTTTTTATAGGCTTTCCTTAGCTTCCTTTTCTTTCTAAATCTTGCCTAGGAGGTCCATACCAATCTTCAGTGATTTTTAGGTTTTAATTTGCCTATCTTTCATCTTCATCTAAACTGTCCCTACTCAGGTGTCAACTGCATATGCCATTTATTTCTTTTGTCAAGGTTCTTCATACATATTGTCATACATCTTTCTGTCCTGCTGTGTCTATGCCTTTTACTATATATATATCTCTCAAGGCGCTTCAACCTTTATTCTGTTTCTTGGGACATATTTACAGAATGGATATTAGGAACAAGACATATTTGTGTACCTAATTAACATCCTACTTATAGAGAGCTGCTTTTATAAGAAAGCTGGCAGCTCTGCCTACATGCCAGAAAAAGTACTCTGAAAATATCCGTATTGCTGAAGAAATGACTTATTTCAATAAGTGTGGTTTCACTGGATAGTCTCAGTCAAATGGAGGCATTTTGTTATTCGTTAAAACCTGTAGATACTCACTTCATCTGAAAAATCTGACCCTAAATTGCTTAATATTAGGCAGTCATATCTGAAAATTGTTGTTTCGACAAGTCTGTGCTACAGTTTATTTGTGTGCATGGAGGGATTAAGAATGCTTTTCTACATCACCTGTAAAGTTACGTTTATAACTGTTACAGAACGTTGAAGATATTTTCTATGTGGTAGAAGTACTATTTCTTAAGCCAATGACTAATGCAAATAAAGAAGTAGCTACTGTAACCGAGAATGATTACGCTATAATCAGACACAGACTAAGCCAGAAAGATCTGACCCCTCTGTCTATTTATACTCTTGGGTGCTACTTTTACCCTAATGGCACGAAGCAAGATTAACTCAATGAGAAAGACTTTTTCACTATAAAAACTCCATTTCGTTCAGAAGGTCGAAAGATAATGGAAAACAGAAACCAAGTCCGTGCTGCCACACATGCAGCAAGCGCCCCGGGCAGCCAGCATTGTTAAGCATTGTAACGCCTGCTTTGGTGCAGCACCTAGGCTATTTTCAGCGATGCATTGAAACATTTTCACCTGTAGAACTCAAGCAAAGCAGAAACATGAACTCTTGAGGCTACAGGCTTGCTTCTGATAGAAATCTTTTGAATGTCACTAAAAGATTTAGTGTTACTTACCTAAGCCACTTACACAGCATTGCACAACACTACCCTGATTTGTTTAGTTGAAAGCTTTGATACTTTTTATATCTATCACCTTGGAAACAAAATGTGAATAGGTGGTTTTGCCCTTTAAAACATGAGAAGTGCTGGATTTACAGCCTTGATGGCTGACGCATTGTTCATAGTCATTGACATCTACAGTACAGCAGTAAAATGGAACTTTCTTTTACTGTCCTGCCAAGATGCCTCAGTCCCGATCTGGGAAGAGATTGCGGATGAGGGCACATGTTTCCCCCTTCTCTCCCTCCCACAATTTCTTCCTTAGTAGAGTAGTACTATCTGTGATCTTCTTGTAGTATTTGCTATGTAGGGGTGAGACTCCCAGCTCATACTTATTAAAATACGTGGTCAAAATGCAAGTTTAAGAGTTCCAGTATAGAGACTGTCTTTTTTTTTTATTTGCTATATATTCAATGAGCCAAAATAAATCTTCTAGTGCTGGCATATCATTACGTCATATATGGCTCTGTTTTCACCATCGTCAAATACAGTACTAATGGAAAAAACACCTGGTAATTTTGCACATCATTAAATTATATTATATTCAAACTGACAACTATAATTTCAGAAATGCTTAGCTTATACTCAGTCTCCAAAATGGAAACTTACTTTGTTTTGAAATCACTTTAGTCACAAATAGTATTCAACAGGGGGATGTCTACAAGGTTTGTACAAGGTTTGCTGCTTTATATCCTGCACAGTAGACAGCTGGAGAGCTAAACATATGCATGGAGAAAGGGAAGGAGTCAACCCACATGATTATTTTGTGCTGTGTGATCTGGACAGTCTGGACCAAAGGCCCTCTAAATCACCTGGGAAGCCTCACCTTATAGCTTTTACTGGAGATTTTTCACTTCTTCCTTCTGTTAAGGTAGCAAGGAAAACAAGGAACAGCCAGATTCCTCCTTTGCCAGCCATGGATACATTTTCAGTCACTTATAGTGAACAGTGAAACTTAAAACAGCCTTAAGGTCTGAAATGGAGTGCTAGGTCAGCCTTCATGGAAACAGCAAGAGTACAAAAGAAGCTCAAAGATCAATCTTTTGCATATAGTTCACTGACTTGTCATTTAAGTAACAGATCGTGCCAGAGTATATCCCTATTATAAATATTTAAGCCAGGAGAAGGAAATATGAAGTCTCCAGTGTTTAAATAGTGCCATCAGCAGCATTTCTAGTAGTAAAAAAAAAAAAAAAACCCAAACAGGAATATATCTTGAACATCCCGTGAACTGCTAGTAGCCTTGGCACACATACCTATCTCTTCTTTACCTGAAATTAGCATGTCATAATAAGCAAGCTGCTTTTTGGCTAGAGTTTTTTGATGGCTATATAAAAACTTAACTCTCAGTTGACTTTTAGGAGCAATTGCAAAAGAGTATAGAATAGTAATCAGGATCCCCTTGAGCATAAACACAGACCGATTTGGGCACATGGTGTACTCAGGAACAAGGTGTACTCCACTGCAGAACACTTGTTGCCAGGTTCCATCAATTTTTACTGATAGATATGTGAGGTACTCTTTAGGAACAGGAGAGGTGATTAGTGCTGTAATAATCCAGCTGCCCTAAAGTAATGCAACAAAAAAAATGGAGTAGTCTAGATGCAGGCCAAAATTTTGGAGGTGATTTGAATATGTATTCAGTTCCTTTAGCAGAACAAAACCCTATGTTATATGTAAAAAACCACTCACAAATATTACACATATATTACGTATGCACTGAAGTACCCAGACTAACAGTCCCTTTTTCCCATGTCCAACCACTTATGTTTTTCCCCCTAAAGCCCACCAGAATGATAAAATTAATGCAAAACTACTTGTTACTAAATGCTTATATTTGCAGACAGCAATCCATGCAGTTCTGGAGGCCTGGCAGCAAGTTAATGAGGTTTGAGTATTCAATAACTGAGATAAAACTGACCCAGAGAAACAACAGAGCTGTCAGGCTGTCATTTCTGACAGGCAGCATAATGAAACCTATAACAGAGGGCAGTTAAGAATAAATGCACAATAATAATCTGGCTGGAAATAACACTCTAACAATCATTTTCCTTATTTAAAGATAGCCCTTCTTAACTCAGTGAATTGTTTATGTATGTATTTATTTGACAGATACGCAGCAAAGGCAGTAACCACATGGAATAAATGTGTATGTATTTAGCTTTTTTTTTCTTTTTTTTTTTTTCTTTTTTTTTTTTTCAGGGCACAGCAGTATTTAATTTTAAAGACAAATTTTCCAGGAGAAAAATTAAATCCATGCAACTCAAGTGTTACAGCAACATTAGTCCTTACAGGGTTGAACGGTACTTAAATATATACTGTTTGAATTCTGACCTCAGTGATCCCAATAGGAAGATGACAGAAAATAAAGGTAAATAATTGATGAGCATTAAATCTATTGTTTGGGTATATTTTGGACACAGAAAAAAATATAGGTGTTCATTATAGAGTGGATATGGATCTTGGCCCCCATCAGAAATTAATTTCTCTTCCAAAATCTGAGTCAAGCAGAGGAAATGAACCTAAATTCCAACTCTCCCAAAAAGGAAAATTTGCATACATTTCCTCAGGCGTGCTTAGCATTTAGTAAACCTTCCAGTGGGTCCCGAGGCACCTCCTTCCCTAATATGCATCCATATGCTCTTGGGTTTCTAATGCACCCAGCGTCCAGGCTGCAGCAGACGACAGGGAAGCCTGGATGTGGGCTCCAGAGGACCCAGGCGCTCTGGAGGGAAGGCACTGGGGTGGCCCCTGTGCAAGGATACCTGGGGAGCGGCGGCAGCAGGTCTGATCGGTTGTTTCCGCGCAGCAGCAGTCCTTTTAAACATCCAGCATTTGACATTCAAGGGGCTTTTATGGTCTTTTATACAGCATACATCTCAAACAAAGGAAAACAAATGGAAGCTGTTACAGCATTAATCTAATCGTTTCGTGCTGTAAACAGATATTACTAATTCCGTTTTTTCACCACATACCGTGAGCAACTTGCATCGTTGACAATGGATAATAATGCCCGCTACAAACTGAGAAACCATCTTTGTACAGCCTAATTCCCACAGCACAATTAAAGCATGGGAACACAATATTTAATGTAGCAGAGCTATGAATGTAGTTGAAAACTAATTCTGCCAGTGCATAACATGGGAAGTGCATGCAGGTGTTTTCAAAGCAAGATGCAGTCTTCTAGTCCCACAGCTTTTCCTGGGGTGACAGACAGACACACGGATTATCACCGAGCGCCAGGACTGTGAGTCTGTATCACCACGCACAGGGCTTAGCACCCACCCAGTACTGACAACAGAAAGACCCTTGCTGATTATCCTGCTACTCTGGGCTCCCGTTATGTACGGCGATATTGAAAATAAGGGATGAAAACCATTATCCCTTACTAGTATTATAACTAGGGATTCCTATAGACTGCTTTTAACAGACAAGTACAGTAAAAAACTGTTTTAATTTAAATAAACTCTCTGAAAATTAGCAGAGAAATATAATAAGCCTGGTCAGTATTTGTCTTTTTCTTGGGGTTTTTTTGTTTGGTTGGTTTTTTGTTTTTTGTTTTTTTTTTTAATATATTATGGTGCTTTCTTCCTGGATACTACAAGAATGTAATTTTTTGTAAGCAGCTCCTTATGCCTGCAAATATCAGGGCTTAGAAAACAGATGTGTGCTATCTTTTTAAATCTAAGAAGGATGTTCTTGCATTTCGTACTTGGCTTAATGTCAAATACCATAAGACAGTATGATCTTTACTTGTGCACAAACGTACTCTTGAAAGATGTGGTCTGTTTGGTTTCATTATTATTATGAAACACATCTGTTATGCATAATGCTATGTTAAGTAGAAAAACAAAGTACAATATATTTTCAAAATTGTGGTTTCTGTTGGGTTTGGGGTTTGGGGTTTTTTTTGATTATTGGTTCAGATATGACATAGAATAAAATTTACAGCCTGGTAAACAGGGACCAGTGTCAGAAACTGTTCCCACATCCCTGGAGCTGGAGAAGTAACAAAACAGTGTTTGCCATTGTTGCCAACACTACTCATTTGTTTTAGTTTAGCTGAATTTATTTTCCCCTTGAACAAAGTAACAGCTGCAACTGCAAGCAGGTTTCTTTTTGCTTCCAAAACTTAAACAAGCTAAATTTTGACCGGTAATATGCATTGAATAAAGGACAGTAATATCTTCCTCAGTGACCACTGATTAGAATCTATACGTTCCTTCACCATGTAAAGAAAAAAACTGAGCTGATATTTCCTTCCACATGATATGGGAACATTTTTAGTGTTCCTTTGCTCATCACACTTTTACATGTGGCGACACCTTTATGTGCTTTAAAAAGCAGTAAGCTTGGGTTTCTGGTCCTTCTGAAGTATCAAAATAGCTACTGAGATTACTGAAAGTCCTTCCCTCTACCAGTAACTTATGCAATTTGTTAATTAAGGCTACCATTAATATTTGTGGGTCTAATTTCACATGTCTTAAAATGGAATATTTAATCTTTGAGTATGTTAATAATGAAGTGGCACAGAAAAATAATAAGACAAAATCTGCAGAATGAAGTTTCTAGAAGGACGAGAAATAAGGACCTTTGTTTTCTCTCTCTCTTTTTAACACAAGCTTTAAAAATACAAAACACTTAGATTCATATCTTTCCTCTGTGTGAGACGACCCACCACATTGCTTTACGCTACACCAAATCATTCACAAATGCACTGATATATGGAACTTTGTGTGAACTACTTGAATAGCAATTGTATCGGATACCAAAAATAAAAACATCTACAATCTGGAGCCTAGGACATTTGCCTGGTAGGTGGAATATGATGGGTAAAAGGTGCTGAAGACAGGTCTGAGACACAGTCCTCTATTTCAAAGGAGAATACCGTAACCTATGAGATACTGAGGGAAACGAGGATAAATTACCATTTTCATTTTATGGCAGTTTTGTGAATATAGTCCTTCATTTCCTTGGCGTGTATTGCAACTGTTGAAAAATTTCTCAGTATTTCAAAATACTGTTTCAGCATTGCATTCTCATTTTAGCTATTCTGAAAGTGTATTTTTGAGGAACAAATAACGTAAAAGAAAAATACCATTCAGCTCAACTTCCGAGTGATTCAATTGCTTTGTATCATCCCATTGTCTGGTCAGCATCTGAAATAAATTTCCAGAGTTATAGCATATACAGTTTAGGGTGCATAGCAAAAGGTTAATAAGTGTATTTCTTACAGTTAAATTCAGAGCTGATCATAGAGTTTTCGGTATTTTTGTAAGACAGTATAATATGATTTCAGTGAAAAAATTACAACTTGTCACGCTGATCAAGCCATTGCATTTTCAAAATGCAAAACAAACTATGTGGAGACCTCCTAATTTATTTTAGTATTTAAAACAAAACTGAAAAAAAATCCTGAAAAGTTGTGAAAATGCTCCTAAGATTAATAAAACCAATGATACAAACAAAACCCTCCACTCTTCTCCAACTTGAAAAGTGCTAATGTAATAAGAATGCATAAAAAGAATAAATATATGTTCACTTTTCTGTCACTCTTATAAGCCAACTGCTTATCATGGGAAATTTATTTTAATTTTAACCTAGCTGAAGCTAACTCTGCACTATCAATATTCAGAAAGACAGGTAAGTCCTTATTTCTAGGCCAGAACATGTGGATGATGTTCTTGAACAAATGTTAGGAACATCAGAATTTTCATTAGCTTTTCCTTGTTATTTCCACTCCTTTTTCATTTTTTGTCTGTGTCCATAATTGTTTTCCTCTGCTCTTTATTAACTTAATTTTTTCAGGTTTTCTTCCATCTTGTCTCTGCTACATTGTGTTAAATTCTCCCTTAAATAAAATAGGAATTATTAGCTCCAGCTCAGGGAACCTTAAATTTTCATGTCTGGAACTAAGCAATACGAATCCACGCATCTCTCTCATAAATATGGCATGTCTAAGAGAATAGAAAATGTTCTAGTATTATTTTTTTTTCTTTCTGTTGAACAGTAGTGGTAATCTGACATGAAAAATCATGCCATTTAAGATTTCCACTGCAACAGATGATGCAATTGCAGGGAAGAATATAGATAATTTTAAGGTCTGTAGCTCTTTCCTCCTTACTTATTGACCTAAGTATGTTAAGTTCCACTTACCAACCCGAGCACGTGACCTTGAGGCAGCATCATGGAAGGAGTTAAAAAAATGTTGACACCTTTTCTTCTCTTATAATCTTAATACAAAATGGAACATTAATAACATTAAGTCCTTTTATCCTGTTTTGACAAAATCATTCTTGGAGACTATGGTCAATTCTATTTAAAAATATCTTATTGCTGGAAAGGTAAAGAAAAAAGTGATTGCATTGATTTTGGTGCTGGAAATATGAGTGAGTTATGAAAGACAGCCTAATCGATATAAAAAGAGAGCTTTAAAGATCATTTAATTGAAGTAGAGTAAGTAGAATCTTACATGGTTTAAATAATGTCAACAGAAAAGTTACTGTTTTCAGCTCAGTACACATGATAAGACTTTGAGAGTCATAAGCACCTAATACCATCTCAGGAATTTAGTAGTGGGTAAAGATTAAAGCTTACTGTCTCCACAGGGCGCTGAGCTTTTGATTCATGTTTTTTATAACATCAAATCTGGATTATTGTAATACCCTGTTTGTAGGCCTCTCTGATACAGTGGTTTGCCGTTCACAAGCTTCAACATGCACAGATTATAACAACTCAGATTCTCAGTGGAATTGAACTGTATCAACATCCTACCAGATTTAATTGCCTTTTTGTCAGATTTAAAATTACTTTTAAAATGTGCATGTTACCTACTTTTTTGGGAGCATTCAATGACTTTTTTTCAACTTTTTTTTATTTTTTAGACTAACAATGTTTTCTTATTTTCTCTGCTTGCTGCATATTACGGCGACAACGGTACTATTGGTTACAGACTCTGAATGCAGATGTACCCTCAACATAACATGGAAGATAGTGAAAGAAAGCACTCAGACCGAGATAAATATTATAAACTCTACAGGAGAGATTTCTTAATGCATGTTTTTCTTGTTCTTTTGTTCCACGTTTCAGAGCGTGCCTGGCTGTGGTGAAGTAACACTGTAAGCTTGATGAGTATTAGGTAATTTAGTTTTTTAAATATACTTTTAACGTTTGAAAAGTATCATTGAAGAACACTTTATGAGTCTATACAAATTAGCTATCCCAGCTATGTATTCTAATGCATGAAAGCAATAAGTTAATGAGTTCACTGTATTACTAACAATTTCTGAAAAGTCGTGGAAATGGGAAGAGGTAATAAGTGACTGGAGAAAAATAATACCAGTTGGTAACAGCAATACCTTAAAGGAAAAAGAAGAGGGTAATCTTTTTAATTGTTATTCACTGTATCTATTCCCACCATGAAAAAATATTTAAACTAGAAAAAAATATAAAATATTTAGGCTTAATTTCAAGATAATTCTGCACTCCAAAGATGACTGTAAATTTCATTACAAAGTCTTCTAGTTAAATAAGTAAGTTACTTGAATATGCAGGCAATACCAAATAAACATGTACGGCAACTCCAGCTCTGAAAAGAAATGTACATAACAGGAATGTGAACAAGAACTGAGTGAAACTTAATATGAAAAATTTAGTATATTAAACAATTAATTACAGTAGTTCAGTGGGTTGAAAGGTTTCAAAATCAAAACCGAGGCAACTACTGTGTACGTGTTTTTTGTTTCTCTGCTAGGTAAGTAAAATAAATATGTAGATAAGTAAAAAAACTGTAATGTCACAGAATGTAACGTCAATTACCTATGAGTATCAAGGTATCAACAACACTTGTGCACATAAATTATTCAGTTTGGTCTATGGGAATGTAATTACATTTTTGCTGAAAATGGAGGGAAAGGAGTTACTGTAAGCATTGCAAATGTCTCAAAATGACAGCAGCCCTGCTTACTGCAATGGGCAAAATACTAGAAGCTGCAGTGTCTTGAACAATCTTGTATTATGTGGGGAAAGACAAGCTGGTGGGGAAGA
>VZTL01075321.1:4032-30165 GCA_013400535.1 Scopus umbretta
TTTTTTTTTTTTTGACTCACCTGATGTGTCAAGGTTACAAGGCAGTTAACTAAGAACACTAAATCTAACCTTTCTTTCTTCCGGGTATTTCTTAAGTGAGTTGTCATCTTTGGCTGTATTTGGGAATATATCAGTGAAAAGTGTTTATAGGTATGCAAATTTGAGTTTTGTAGATTTCCATAACTGTCAGATACTTCTTTTCAGATTTGTTGTCTTGTGTGGTGTATTTTTTCTCATCAAATTGGGTAATTTCATTGAAGATGTGATCTTAGTCTGGGATGCATTCTTCATAAAAAATACTTCGCGTTCAGAAGTTTCAATAGTTTCAGTATGTAGTTAGTTAAAAGTTTATGTTCTTCCTTATGTTCATGATTGCCTTTTTCTGAAACCTAGAATCAGTCAGACTTGTCAGATGAAGAGCTGAATGATGATCTTCTGCAAAGTGACAATGAAGAGGAACAAGAATTTCGGTACCTCTTTTCCAAGTCTTGTGTTTTGAATTAACTCTAAGCCATTAATGACTACTACTACTGATAACTAGTAACTACTAAACTGAAGTTATTGTTGTATACTTTAATAGTTTTGCTTCTGACCTAGCCAGCTACTTAATGATGTATATGTAATGTGTTCTGTAGTGTTGTTAGCATTTCAGTAAAATCAATTTTTGGTTTTTAGACTCTAAAATATTTAACCTAAAATCTATTAAAAAATCTTATAAAGAAGAAACTGTGTCGTCATCTGTGCATTTAGAATTATTTATAAATACTTACAGAGCTCTTGTTCTGTGCCTTCTTGGTATTGTAGGCTTCCTTTTCTGCCGTCTTTCTTTTAAAAACATCTTAACTCCTAAGGCCCCAAGGACGGGAGCTTCATAGTTTGTAAGGCTTGATTTGTGGCTTAAATATTTGTATGCAGTTACACAGCAGAAAATTTTGTACAGAGTTTATAGGGTTGAGCAGGGAGTTTACTGAGGATCCTGCCCTGTGAATACCCTCAGCTCCACAAATGAATTATGGGTGTCTTGACATTTTTACTTTTCAAGCTGGACTGAAGGGGGAAGGAGGATGGATGCTTGTGATGTGGAAGTGATGCAGTACCACTGCTGCTTTTAATGGCCTGTGTGTTTTTCCAGCTTTTCCTTGTTGTGTGCTGTGCAGGCATGTCTTCTGAAGGGGTACAAATATATGTATGTATAATGTATATACATATGTTGCTTTGAGATCTCTGTTCTGTCCTTGGTTAGAATTAGCATAAGGAGTCCCGTCCCTGTGTTGGATTGATGAGGGTGTGGTGAGACACCTCAGACCATCAGTCTCTCCATTGGCTGCTGTTTTCCTCCCTGCAGGACCGAGGATTGGACTGTTCCCTTCAAAATGGGGAATCCCAGTTACAGTCCTTGCTGTTTCTTCTCTGTTTTTTGCTCTTTGTGAGCCCTGGGCTGCAGGGATGGCTATGTGACTGCACGAGTGATGAGAAAGTATCTGAAGTGTGATAATAATGCTCGGTGGAAGCAGATTTCTGTAGACAAGTCTTTAGCAGTTTTATTGCCAGGGAGTGAGAGCGTTGCTTCACTCCTTTCCCTTCTTTCTCTATTTCCATTCAAACTCATTTATACCTCTAGCTGGGAGGATAATGATAATCCCACATAATGTCTTTGTTTTTGTGTTAAATCTTCTCTGTCTTATAGATGCGAATAGCTCAAAGCTGACTGGATCTTGTTCCCCCAAACTTAAGAAAATAGTAAATAATAGGCATGTAATTTAAAAACAAAACAAACAACTTTTTTCCTTGTACCTGGAGCCCTCAAATCAAGAAGAGCTTTTCCCTCCCCCTGCTTTTCTAACTAGTCTGCAGTTGGTTAGTCATTCTTTTATGTGTTGATGGCACTAGCTATTGTAAATGGTAAATTCTGAGTTTTGCTTTTCCTCCAGATTATAAAATTGCCAGTTTGGTTTTTTTTTTCAGTGCCTGTACAGTTACTAATTTAGAAAAAATCTTAGGCATTTAAATGACAGTTCTTGACTATATTTTACATTATTTTAAGTAGAACATTAAATCTGTCATAAAAATGTAAGTTTGAATTAAAGATAATCAGGAGGGAACAATATTAATACATTTAATAAAAATATTTTACTAGCTTATTCTGAAAGATTGGGAAGACAGATGTAGTTATAGTAATTTTATGTATTTTTTTTTAGTTTTTGAATTAAAATTGAATCCAGTCTGCTTTGGTTACCAAGCAGGACTTCTGCCAGTTTGACCTGCTAAACCATCTGGTTGGTTTGATTCCCCTGGTCAAATAGCCTGCAGCTGGTGATAAGCTGCAGTACAGTATGCATTATGAGAATATGGCATGGAATCAAATAGCATGCGAGGTATAATTTTGTTCACTAACTTAGAGAATTTGTATTTGTTGGCTTTGTTTTGCTAAGTGTGTGAGTAG
Source organism: Scopus umbretta (assembly GCA_013400535.1). Taxonomy (NCBI): domain Eukaryota; kingdom Metazoa; phylum Chordata; class Aves; order Pelecaniformes; family Scopidae; genus Scopus; species Scopus umbretta. Next base: position 6,476 of record VZTL01075321.1, read on the forward strand.
TTGACTGTTTTGCTTCAACCTCTGAATTTTTTTCCCCCCCTGTACCATAGTTCTCAAGGTGTCACAGTTAGCCTCAATGCTACATCTGGCATACTCACATCATACGAACTCTCTGAGACCATCAACGATCAATCGATAGAACATGAGTCTGAGTATGACCAAGGGGAAGATGAAATTGTTTATGACAGATCTGAAGCACCTGAAGTATATGGTTCGGAGTATGCAGAGGAAGGACATTATGAAGGCAATGATCCTGAACTGACAGAAGACCAAATAGAATATGGGGAAGAGCCTGGAGAAGAAGATGAAGTGCTAGACCTTGAAATCAATGAACCCCTAGATGAATTTCCAGTGAGTTTCTTTCTATTGTATCTTCAAAGATAACATTGCTTCACGTGCATAGGGTTTTAGACTGATTTGAAATCTGTTTACCTCCCTAGGGAGGAGGGGAAATTAGACCTATTATCACTGTCTGCCAGTTTCTTTATCTAGGCTGTGACAAAGTTTGTGTTGACAGCTTGTTTGGCGGTAGGTAATGCTCCTTTGTCATGCTGGAAGGCAGTTGAGAATCATGACCTTGAGGATTGTATCCTTAAGGAAGAAAACAGCTTTGTGTGGTGGAGATATACTGCCAATTGTTAGAAGTACTTAATGCAAAAGCTTTTATCCAGGCTTTAGACAAGATCTGATAAAGTCCTTCGAAGGTGAAAAGATTATTGACCTGCTAAAGACATCTTTAAGGTGCTAATATCCCAAAGTGATTGATGTCCTGCTCGTTCATCCTTTTTGTAACTGAGAACTGTCTAAACCTGAATAAAGAGATTGGAGGTTAGTTCAGAAAATGTCACCTGCATAATTCAATATAATTTAAGCAGTGTATTAGAGAACATGTACTGTGTTTAATTGCTAGTGAAATGATTTAATCTTAATTAAAACTGTATGTGATCAATGAGATGATTTAAAATACCAGCAAACTTGCTTAGGAAAGGTTTTGCTCTTGTTTTTTGTTCATAATTGTTTGGGATCAAAACCATGTGTAAGCACTTGCAGGATGTTTTAAGAATGTTTATATTTTTGATGGGGTAAAATCTGATGTTAATGTATATGTGCTATAGGTGCATGTTTCCTTTGGTACAGAAAGTACTCCAGCGTTTGCTTCATGAATTTGTAGTCATAAAGGATGTAGAAGTGCAGAAGTAGATGGAACAAACAATAGTAGATGGCATCTTTATAATGACATTGCTAGGATCTGACTGAGAACTGTTTTGGTTATGGTTTTGGTAATATTGAAATTATTGTCTAGTTAAAAGCCCTGCTAATTATACCTTTGTGGTGGGTTGACCCTTGCTGGATGCCAGGTGCCCACCGAGCTGCTCTGTCACTCCTAAGATGGACAGGGGAGAGAAAGTATTACAAAAGGCTCATGGGTCAACATAAGGATAGGGAGAGATCACTCATCGGTTACCATCACAGACAAAACAGACTGAACTTGGGGAAATTAGCTTAATTTATTACCAGTCAAATAGGATAATGAGACATAAAACCAAATCTTAAAAACACCTTCTTCCCACCCCTTCCTCCTTCCTGTGCTCAGCTTCACTCTGAAATTCTCTACCTCTTCCCCCTCAGTGGCACAGGGGGACAGGGAACAGGGGTTGTGGTCAGTTCATCACATGTCTTTGCTGCTCCTTCCTCCTCAGGGGGAGGACTCATCACATTCTTCCCTGCTCCAGTGTGGGGTGCTTCCCATGGGAGACAGTCCTCCATGAACTTCTCTAATGTGAGTCCTTCCCATGGGCTGCAGTTCTTCACGAACTGCTCCAGCGTGGGTCCCTTCCATAGGGTCACAAGTCCTGCCAGCAAACCTGCTCCAGCATGGGCTCCTCTCTCTCCACAGGTCCTGCCTGGAGCCTGCTCCAGTGTGGGCTTACCACGGGGTCACAGCCTCCTTCAGGCATCCACCTGCTCCGGTGTGGGGTCCTCCATGGGCTGCAGGTGGATATCTGCTCTGGCATGGACCTCTGTGGGCTGCAGGGGGACAGCCTGCCTCACCATGGTCTTCACCACAGGCTGCAGGGCAATCTCTGCTCTGGCTCCGGGAGCACCTTCTCCCCCTCCTTCTTCACTGCCCTTGGTGTCTGTAGAGTTGTTTCTCTCACATATTCTCACTCCTCTCTCCAGCTGCAGTTGCGCAGGTTTTTTTTTTCCCTCCTTCTTAAATACATTAAACCACTGGTTCGTCCTTGGCCAGCAGTGGGTGCCTCTTGGAGCCAGCTGGCATTGGATCTACTGGACATGGGGGAAGCTTCTGGCATCTTCTCACAGAAGCCACATGCAGCCCACCCACTATCAAAACCTTGCCATGCAGACCCAATAAAACCTTATAAGTGACATGTCATATAATTGACAGTTCTGATAAATACAATACTTCACTTCCAGTTCTGGAAACAGTACCAATGCATACTTACCACATCTCTTATCGGGTTTGCGATTCTGTGAAGTTGGCCTGTGTCTTTTCACCTTCTCGTGTTATTTCCTTAGGATGAAGATTACATGCAATCATATAATGAGCAAGCAATGGAGGAACAAGAAGAATATACAGCTGATGAGGAGCTGGAAGAATCTCAGACAATAACAAATGAATCAGAAGAGGTACGTTGTAAATTTAATGGAAATCTTAAAATAACTAATTGTTTCAGAAGTTGAATTTGTAGAATTGTCCATGTTGCTGGGTAAGAACTGATGCAACTGCCAATGTTGAATCATTGGTGGTATTACTCTTTGTATAAGATGAATTGTGATAGCATCTATATTGTCAGATACATCAGATTCCCTCTCTCCCTTGGGATAAAAATTGTAAGGTAGAGCTCAATGTCCATATTTAATCTTAGCTTCAACATTAGAGACTTCAGGGACAAATTTGGATAGGAGAATGATAGTAATACTGCATGCTGTCTGTTAAATCTCATAGAGCTATGGTACCTCACTTTCCAGATGGATAATTTGCTGCTGTTGGGAGTGTAGATACAGTTCTTGGGTATCCCGCTTTGGGGAGGAGCATGAGCGTGGAAGGTTCTGTATGTTAGAAAGGCAAAGGTCAGATTGGTTGTTCTTCTGAAAGAAGTTGTATTGGGACTGAAACTTCTGTGAAGTTTATCTTAATTCTTCGATAGGAAAAAGGAGGAGTTCCTTCATTTGCAAGAAGAAAGCTTATGCCGAAAACTGTCAAGTAATACTTCCACTTGTTATAGCCTGGAACAGTGGTATCATACCACTTACTAATTTGCAGCAAGTTTTTGATGTGGGATTTTTTTCCTTTCCCCACCAGGAATCTGCTTTAATGTTACTTTTATTCCAGTTCTTAGTTAAATAGGATTGAATGGATTACCTGCTGAGAAGTGTAGTCAGAGTGTGTTCCCTCTTTGGAGCTTTAACTCATCAGGAAATTAATTCCTCAAAAACACAGCAGCATTCTTCGATGAAGTTTTGACAAATGGGTGTGCTGTGATACTTTCTAGTTGTATCAAACTTATTATAATAAAACATTCTTTGGTAGGTGAAGAGAGATGCATTGAAGGGGCCACCTGCATTTTTCAGTCTTTGCTGTTGTAGGCATGACATCTTACACCAAATACCTTGACCATAGTTAATTTCCTGTTTCCTAAGTATTAAATCTACCCTTCCAAATAACTGTGAAACAATTAAATGCTTTTTGTTCATTCACTGAATTATATACACTTTCCTTCTAGTGTTTTAAAAGCAGCCCGACAGGTTTGTGCTATCTGCAGCCACAGTCTGTGTGAGATGGTGAAAGCACCGCACATCATGTGAAATTAAGTACATAGCTGGGTTTCGCTGTCAAACTTACTGCTTTAAAAAAAGCACAGCTTCATTTTGAGAGTATGAACTAGTGAGAATTCTGTAATAATCGTGTTGTATGATTTTGTCTAGTTCAGAATGAAATTCCTTTCATTCAAAATACAATATTAATGCAAGTTTTGAATTGATTTTGTTAATAAAGCTTTTAGAGAATTTATTCATCATGTAATGGGAACATTTTTGCCACATCTTTATTCAGTTAATCTGCATCGTGGTATAATTCTGATGGCTTGCAGATTGCTACAGGTTTCTTGCTTCCAAAATAGTACCATCTTTTTATTCCTTTATTATTTCATATGTAGCTTATTTACATTTGTCTGTAGGCTCATAATGGCACTCTCCAAATGAGAATACCACCAAGAGAGACAGAGTTTGTAGAGTATGCAGTTATGCTTATTACATGGTTAGATGCATGCCTCTAGCTCTGAATAGTTTTGTTCTTTATTCAAGTGTTATATTTAAATCTCCTAACATTCATTACTTGTAAACAAGAGCGATTGTTCGCGTTCTTCTGTAGAAAATGCAACACAAGGATGGAGCTGTAGTAGATGCGGTACAAATAAATAGCATTATTATTTCTTGATTGGAAGTTGGTATCTGAATAACTGAGAGTGAGCTGATAGAGAAAAATGTTTGGTGGTGATGTATTTTAAGCAGTTTCCACATTAAAACCAGATGAAGCCTCCTCTTACATTGCATGAGGAAATTTTGTAAACCAAGATAAAAGCTGACTGGCTGGGGAATTGGAACATGATGGGGGAAACCGGTGAATAAGGGAAGTGAGAGATCTGTTAAGAGTGGCACTCAGGTGGGAGATGTGAGGAAGAGGCAGGAAAAGTTTGTGTCCTTGGTCAGATCAGGTTCAAGGCATGCTTTTTCTCTTCATATTTAATTTGAAACAGTGCTTAGAGCTTGGATTTTGAATAAATAACACTCTCTGTGGAGCTTCCTTGAAAAATGCAGCAATGCTTCAGAAAATATTTTTGCCTTCCTAAGGTACAAAGCAAAGCCTAATACCCAGAAGTTTCAGCAGCAAATAGGTGTGGTAAAACTGTCATTTATACAAGTTATCATGTTCTAAATATTCTTAGAGCAATAGTATCACTAATTATTTCTACGAAATATTCATAAAAATGTAACCTAAAATTAGAATTCATAACTTCTTTGTTTTATATTGAAACTAATCTCCTGTGAAGTCTATGATAGGGGGTTTCTCATTGCATAAATTTAAACCATGTCTTGGGTTATGCTGATAAGAAACGATGAGGATGTTAATCAAGAAAACATTTCATGAAGAAGTGCTGCATACTGCTTTTCTTTTGATAGAATACAGACTTGGAGGAAAAAAAAGGCCAGTGTGTCTGTTGAATCATTCCATCTGTGTTTAGCCAAAACTTCATGCATTTTAGCTCTTTTCTTCAAGTTTGAAGACACTACATGTCAGCCTGGAGGAAAATGATGAGAAGAGTGCAAATCAAAACAGTCAAGTTTTAAACGTATTTAGAAGCTCTTAGGTTTGTTTATTATTCCCATTTTTCATCTCTGAAGTGGAGGTGCCCTTGGAATAGGTGTAACATCCTCCTACCTGCTCTCTGTTATTTCTTGATTGAGCAATTGCTGCTGCTTCAGTGTTAGCTGCTTCAGTGTTAGCCTCTGGTAGAAGCTTCCACTGCTTATTTTCTAGCTAGGTAATGAAAGTTCTTTGTTTCACCTTCATAATGTTTCACGTGGAAGGGATCTGGTTTAGCCTTTACAGTTCTTACCTGTTCTGTACATCTTGGCCCTCTCTGGCACAAAGCTCTCCAGAACACTTGAGAGTCCCACGTTTAGGAGGATCCTGTGCTAAGATCAGCGTTTATCATGCTGAGTGGTATTTTTTCCTGCTTTCCTTGGGCTATGTCTGTTGGCAGCCCTGCAGCTGGGTGGCAAGCTGTTCGGAGCAGGAGCCCTCACTCTTGCTTCATAGCATACCGTAACCCAGCTTGGGGAGTTCTGGTCAGTGACTGGGATTTATGGCATAATTATTCAATGAGGATGGCAGAAAACTCTGACCTTGTGATAGAAGAAAGGTCATTATTTTTCTTCATAAGGAAGAGTCAACAAAGCTGTTTGGCTTTGTGCAAGGTGTGATAATGGGAAATGTTAAGCTCCTGTTGAGGAGGGCTGCTAAGAAGCCTTGCTGGCTGGTCCATGCAAGTGACCTCAAGTGGCTGTTGAAGGACTGGTTACGTATATTCAGAGGTATTCATGATTAGCAAGTATTAAATGGAATCCTCTAAGTACTAGTATGTATTAGTTCTGTGTCTGCACTTGTGTCTTTTCCTGTATAAACTTCTTTTGAATCCATTCATATAGTGTAATCTTGGCAAAACAACTCATCCTGTTAGACGAAGTTGGTAAAGATGATCTAAAGAAGTCTTGCATGCTACAACTATTGAACAAATTGCAGGGTAAGGGTGTCTACTCCTACACAGCTCAGATAACCTTTCCTGGAGCTATATGTAGAGAACATATGGTTGGCTGTTAGACATGTTTATGTCCCCCATCACAACTTACACAAATCCTTCAATAATACATGTAATCAGACTTGGACGTGGGTCAGTTAGCATTCCCGAGCACTGCCTTTCCTCGGTGCCTGCTTTTTCATTAGCTCCTTTGATTATTTTTTTTTGGTGTCTTTTTTTATCTTGATATTTAATGCTTGTATGGCTGTTTTTTGTTAATAGGTGGCATGAGCATTATATTGATGAATAAAGTGAATTAAGAAGACTACAGAATTGGTATAAGTGGCTAAGAATAGAATAGCGGTGGTCTAAAAAGCTTGAGATATGTTTTTTGTTTTTTATTGTTGCATAGGAAAGTAGTTGTCTTGTCTGTTACAACTTGCCTTTTTTTTTTTTTTGCAATGGATATATTTTTTTCCCCCAGAATGAATAATGATCAAAAAGCAACAGAGTTTCCACAAGTGTTTTCTGTGGCATTTCATTAAAGCATTGCAAAACTTTTCAGGACAGTGCAGACTGCATTAACCATTCTAGTTCTGATTTTGCAGTCTGAGCCACACGTAGAGCCTTGTGTGAGTAAGTTTTGCACTCAGATGAGATTACATGGCTGAGACTGGTCTTTGATGAATAAAAACTGGAATTCCAGCCTAACTTTCAAGGGTCATGGACACAGAGAGTGGATATGTCTGGAGTTCATGCTCTAGAGTGAATCAGGAGGCGCGGTGTAGTGAGAGCGCCAAAACAGCCACTCCAGCTCTGACTTCCAAATCTTGATCCTGAAGTGAAAGTTTCTAAAGACAACATTGGGAGAACAAAATTATGGGATTTATAATATTTAAAAACATAGATTTGATAAAGAGACTGTTACTCTGTTCTCTTTTGAGAGTCCGTCTTTTGAAAGTAAGATGCTAACTCTTTCTCCCTTGTTTTTGTTTGTTTTTATTAAACCATGTTAGCATCTCTTTCCTTGTTAACATCCCTCCTCTGTTCCATGAGTCTCAACTACCTGTTCCCAGAGGTGCTTTGATTATACACGGTTATGTTAATCAGACCAGTTGTGTTCAGTTTGGGTTTTCCTTTGAGGTTTGGATTTCTTTCAGCCTTGAAGGATATATATTTTTTGTCCAATATCCTGTCTGTTGTTTTTAGCTGCATTTTTTTTTATATTATAAAATCCTTATATAAAAGTAAATACATTTTTAAAATATAAGCCTTAAAGCTTTTTGTAAACTTTGGCTATTCTCTTAGCTATATTTTAAAGCATTTTTTATGAGGTCAGGAAATATGGCACTTGAATGTTTGCCTGGAATGGATAAAGCACATTCTGTGATAAGGAGATGATAAAATGAAAATAACTTTGGATCAGTAACCCATTAAAGCCCAGTAACTAAGTATACAAATCATTTATTCACCAGAACAAAGTTGGAGAAGCTTTGAGCTGGAGTTCATAGGGTGTGCTGTCTTTCAAAGTAGAAACTGTCTTGCCAGATCCTGTCTCTGATCTTGCTTTCCATGTTTCTTATTGGGTTTGGATGAAGCTGGACTCCTGGATAAGGAAATCTGCAGTCTCTTGCACTGTTCTGCCATTAATTCTGTTTCTTGATTTGTGACTTAGTATCTGTCCACCTGACACACTCAGTGTGCCTTTTTCATATAAATTACTGCACCAATCTAGTTATTTAGAAGATTAAACAGGGGGGGTTTGCATGTTATGTTTCACTCATTTTTAACTGTCCTCAAGCAACATGAAAGTTCTAATGTATTTAAGTGGCTTTGCAAAGAATTAAAATGCAAGTGCGGGCTCTATGAAATGAGCAAGTAGGCTTGTACAAGAAATAACAAAATACACAGTAACCAAATATTTTATGGAAAATCATACTATATTAGAACACTTCTAATTTTCAACTCTAGAAATCAAATATAATTTATGTAACATTCTGAACATTGAATTTATCATGCCAGCACGGGGTGGGGGGGGGGGGCGGGAAATTAATTTGAGAGTAATCCATTGTCATTTGGAACACTGTTTCATCTAAATAAATGTTCTCTGTTATAGAGAGAACTGGAAAGTAAATGAGGACAAGAGAGTATCATTCCAGTATACAAATTTAGTATATTCAAATTTTATCCAATCCTGTTCTCCATTCTCTTTGTCAGTTGCTGAATTAAAACTGGGAAGTATTCAGGGAGTAGAAAAAGTAAAGACAAGTACAGTTATACATTCCTAGCGGAATAAAATTGTGATGTAAGGTTATCTGGTTTTTGGTTTTGTTTTGTTTATTTTTTTAACAACATGCTACTGACAGTTGTTTAATAAATGAAAAAAAAGTTAATGATTGAATGTTTGTAATTCTTCAATCTGGTCACGTTCCAGGTTGGCATCTTAGTCAATTCAGTGATAAAATCTTTTTCTGTGAGCAAAAATAGCTACTAATCAGATGGTGGTTCTAACTGGAGTTTCCATATTTCCTTAAATATTGCAGCAAAATGGGTTTTCTCCATAGATTTTGCTGTATAATTTATTATATAATTAATATCTTTATATTTAAAAAAAATCACCAAGCTCTTAAATGTGCAGTGAGTTATGTATGAGAATAATGTATAATGTCAGCAAAATTTGTACAATGGGACCTTTAAAGAAAGCTTTGGCTTTTGACACTCACTGATCACAAGAAAGTAGATTTTTCAGTTTGCATGTCCTCTGTATTTTGTGATTCAGGCAGCTATCGAGTCTCTGGAACTTCAAGAAGAAACAAAAGAAGAATCTGATGAAGAGGAGGATGATGATGAAGAGTCTGGACGATTACGTTTCAAAACTGAACGGAAAGAAGGAACGATAATTAGGCTCTCAGATGTGACAAGAGAAAGGAGAAACATTCCAGAAACTTTGGGTGAGGTTTTATGGCAATGGGCTGTTTTGAAGAGCTATAATAAAAGAAAGAGAAGTTTGCCAAAACTTTTAGAAAAGATTTGAATGGCAAGAGATAGAACAGTGGCCTTCTAACTTAGACTGGCCTATATCCAAGTTGTCCAAAGTCATACGTAGTCTGTTATAGTATGTGTCGTGTCTGTCTCCTTGGGAATAATGTTCAAGCATATCCTGTTTTGAAAACCAGTGCAATGTTTGTTCTTTGAGACTCTTGTGGTGTCTTTTAAAAGCTTTCCTGTTTCCAAGCAGCAGCTGCCTGATCTGTACTTACTACGTATTGTAGTAGAATACATTTTAAAGAATTCCTTTGGACTCCGTCCTTGGAAGATTTTCGGTTGATAATGCAAATCTTGTTACTTGTGTTCTGCTGTGAATTACCTCCGTGTTTGCTGTTTTCCCCCAGGAACGTAAGCATGCTGTGAACCTGTTGTGTGCCTACTGTTGGATTGGCCTAGAGAAACTGTAACTTGCTGAGGAGTGTGTTAGGAAAATATGGAAACCCCTGTCTTCTGGGTTCAGCTTTTCTAACATGGAACAATCTGGATCTCGTACACCACGCTGATTCTTTAGGCAGTGTCTAAAAGGGTGTATTTACTTCGTATTTGGGTAGCATAACACAAGCACGTTCGTTTCTAAGAACGCTGCTCCATGTAGGTAATGAATTTGTCACTGCTGGTTCAGAAGAAGCAGAAGATTTGCAACTTTCTTGCAGCTGCCCTGTTTTAGTCTATAAATAGAATCACATCGGTTTATGGTTTTGAGAGTTAACTTCAGTCCCCCTCATGTGCCCTGGTACTCGGGTATCTAATACTGGTGTTGTACCTGCCCCACTGGGGATGACTGTATTGCCTCTTCATGTTGGCCTTATGGTGGTGGTAATAATAATAATAAATAATAAGAATAAAAAGTCAAATTAAAAAGGTGGTATTAGGGAGATGGGCAGAAATTAAGTTTTGCTTTCAGAAATGTGTACCATTCCCATAGTTTTGCTACTGAACCAAAATGCGAATTCAAACTATGGAGAAAAAGCTCTGATCTTTTAAAGAGAATCAAGGTACGCAAGAGAGGTGAACTGGTAATGAAGGCAAATTGTCACATACTGTCGGCTAATTGTCAGATACCACTGAGGGAGGATGTATTTTCTGATGATACTTCAAGTTTTGTCAGGCTGTGGGGATGAATTCTTTACACAGAGATTGCTTTAAGATGGATGCCATGCAGTGTGAGCTTGGTAGCTGGGTGCCTCTGTTTTCTTTCCAGATGAGTCAGTGTCTTTGGGATAACAAAATTGTGTTCCCAGAGTACATACCTAGGTTGCTGGAGCTTGTCCTGACGAAATTTTCTTTTTACCTTAAAATCCTTGCTTTTCAAAGGATGTTGGTTCTAAGGATTTTTCTCTTGAGTTGCATAGCCTCCTAATTCTTCAATTTGTTTGCAAGGAATTTGGGCTTTTACTATGCCTGCAAAAATTGAGAAGCTTTAGTTCTATAACAAAGGTGTTGTGGCTAAGAGGACTTGTTCGTGAGCAGCAAGGAGTCAGCTGCAAAGGCTGAACCAGCCTTTCACAGCGGTATTCGTGGAGGCTGTGCTGTGAGACGTCAGTGCATGATTTTGAATAAGATCTTTCTCATCTGTTGTTCATATTCAGCAAATAGCTTTTCTTACTTGCAATTTCAGGAACAGTGTATATTAAGGGCCTTTATTCAGCATTGTTTTAATAGTCAGGAATTGATTCTGATTAGAGTAAGACTGAAGGGAACCCTCTAGAGGCACAGAACAGTTTATAGGGGCAAGGGATATTTTAGCTGAGGTGTGTTCCAAATGTGTTTTCAACCATAAGACCATATTTCTACATACCACATACAGACCGTATCTTGCTTATACAAAAGGTGATGGTGACTTTACATAACAATGTTTTAAGAGTGCACTGGAATAGCTAAACCTCTGCATATAATTGCAAGGGAAATGACAGTTGCATGCATTTTCAGATATCTGTGGGTTGACTCTGTAGTTTAATGTAAAGACAAGAGCAGCCAATGAGGAGAAAACCTGTAATGGAGCTTGACTGTTAAAGGAACAGTGATTCGAATTAGGCTTGTTTTTAAGTGTAATTTTAAGTGGTTTCTGATGTAGCTCTGAGATATAAGGAAGAGCAGATGCAAATGTGGATGAATCTATAAAGAGGTTTTTGTGAAAGTAATCTTTGGCAAAAGTACAATCTTGCTGTTTTGAAATTGTTTCTATTCATATTATTTTTTCAAGTTAATTTGATTAAAGAGACCAAATGATTGACCACGTGGTGGAAAGTTAAAGAGCAAAAAAATACTTGTTGTTTTCTCTAAGTATTTGCTTGCTTTTGACACTATAGAAGAAATTTTTACAGATGCTACTGGTTTAAAAATGAAACTTCATTGCAGATCTACATCTCCTTACTTTAAAATCTGAACATAGTTGAGAAAACACTTAAAGAGGAATTAACATTTCAGTTGAAGTTACAAACGTAATTTCCATCCTGTCACATTTTGGTGACCTTTTGTGACAGCTTGTCTCTATTGGAGGAGTGCATTCTTACTTGCTGATTAAAGATGTCATTTGAAACCATTTTATTACCAGCAATAGTGAAATTAATCTTGACACTTAGAAACACTAGAAAAATAATTGCTGATTCACTGCATTAACTGTGTGTGAGAACTATACAGTCGAGATGAGAATAAGTGTGTGCTAGTAAAAGTATGTAAAAATACAGAGTATTCTCATGAATGTAGCTGAGATCTCTACTACATGTTTCTTTATCCAAGATAAGGTAAGTAATGGTTTTGAAAAGTTTAAAGGAGAGGTGTGGTAGGACAACTATGCAGTTGATTTCTAGAGATACTGAGTTTGTCGTCTTCGGTGAGAAATATTTGACGTCTTTCAGTGCATGTAGCTGAAGTCTTCCCAGAGTTGGAATTGTCATTATGCTCTGGGTTTAGTTACCCATTAAGCGATGTGAAGAAAGATTATTTTGTTTGGCATCACCAAACTAAAGTATTCTCTCTGTACCTAATTTAAAAACCAAAACCAAACCCTATACTTAATAACAAAGTATAACAAAGGCTATTGGATGCGGGTGTCCTTTTTGTTAACATCCTGCTTAGCTGGCTTGTGTTCACTCTGATAACTTGTGGCTGAGATTTTGGGTAAGACCAGGAAATTAAAATCAGTGGTTTCACTGTTGTCCTGTTCCACTGTGTGCAGAAGCGCATAGTGTAATCAGGCTGCAAGTCTGATTAAGTTAAAACAAAGGAGAACACTTGCTATTTCTCTCAATTTAGGTTGCTTATATATGTAAAGGCCTATGTATATTTTTTTACAGCTGTTCTGGAATGTGATTTATGTTGTAAATCTCTGCCTTATCCAGGTTAATAGGGATTCTGGGATCCTCAAACCTGGGGATTTGAAACGCCCTGCTCCCAGGGAGCCACCCAAGGCAGACGTAGCCGCAGAGACCTGTGCTCAGGTTGGTGCAGGCGGGAGCTGGTGGCCGTGTGCGGCAGCAGCCTGCACACGCTGTCCAAGGGGCATGGCAGCTTCCAGCCTGGCTCAGTGTGTCTTGGTTACAACGCACACAAGCTCTTAGCCAGGGCGAAGCAGTGGGCCTTTTCATGTGAATACCTGGCTGTGCTTTCAGGAGTCTAGGGAGGGAAAGAGGATCTCTTCTTCCTCTGCTCATCAACCTCTTTTCTAGTTAGCAGTCTGTTCTTGCTTTCAGGGAAGATAGGGACTGTTTCCTTGCTCCCCTCCCTGCAAAACAGTCTTCCACACGATCTCCTCTCCTTGATCTCTGTATGTGTGGCACAGTGCTCTCAAATTCAATAGACAGCCCACCTAATAACTGAGCTGACTGTATATTTTACTGTGTGGTGACTGATAGCAATATAAAGCGCTTGAGGTGTTCATGAGTTTAGTTAACTGCATGAGTCTTCACTTTTGCAGTCTGTCTCAGGCTCTGAACCTGCAGTACTGTGTGTAATCAAAATTCTTCACAGGTAGGACACTTGCCTTCAGTGGCATGTTTTGGGGGAAGTATGCTTGATGTTAATGTACTCTTTTTTTTTTTTTTTCCCCCTCCCCTAAATCAAATGGTTATACTATATTTCTGTGGTCATAGATGTGGTATGAATGTAATGATGCTTGCTGCAGTGAATTCATGAGGGTTTTTGTTTTAGTTAGGATATTTTTTCCAAGGTCTGTGTTACACAGTTTCACTTTTCTGGCTGAAAAACTGAATACGTGGACTGTGCCTTTAAGAACTATTGTGTAAAGTGAGTAGGAAAACAATTTATTTTTCATATTAAAGAGAGTGAAAAGTAGCTGCATATTGAAGATCATCAGGACTAGCTTTGCCGTGGATGCTGTCATCCCTTCCCCAAGCTTAATCAGCACAGCCCTCTGAAGCCATTTTGTTTGGGGCAGCCCATTCTTTCTTCTAAAGTTGTTTCTATTCAGTGTGCTTCGATACGTGTTCAAGAGGCTGAGAGACTCAGGTGTGATCTGGCCTTGTAGGAAGCCTAGCTCTATTGCTTTCCTCACGTGTGACTTCTGATATGTTTAATAGGAACTAGCTGCTTATCTTGAATGACTATCAGTGGTAGGTACCTGTTACAATGACTGAACTTTGCTTTCTGAACTGCCTTGCTGAGTTCAGGGTTGTAGCGTGGAAGATGGCAGAAAAATTGCCCTGCCTGTCTTATTCTTGGAAAAAACAGAAAACTTTCCAGCTAGCAGCACGTGCAGTGTGCCCTGCAGGATTTGGATCCTCTCTGGTTAAAGGGAAGAGATCTGTTGCTTTGCAATGTAATGGCACCATTTCTTCCCATAAGTGTGTGGGAGCTAGTGGTCTGTCTTTCCTGCAGACCAACTAAAAGCCCATGTTATGCCTTTCACACATTCAAGCCTATGAAGAAACTGAACTTGCTTCAGGTGTGGACAGGAAGAGGCTTGAAATCAGAGCTCTGTTTTTGCCATTAAACCAGCTTTTTTTTATCCCTGACAGCTAAAGATGGATAAGGTGGTTGTTTTAGTTGCATTTAATGCTTTTGATTGCTTTGGACAAGAGTACATTTGTCTTAATTTTCCTCAGAAATGCATAGTGTGCACATTTAATACCATATTAAGACTTGAGGGAGCGTGATTCTTTGCCCCTTTCTAAGCATGCCATGAGATTTTTAACTTGTAAAGCCTGATTGTCTTGGGCTCTGCCAATCTCTGGAGGCAGGTGCTAGGGCAAAGGTAGCATTTCATAAGAATATCTGGTGTGATTGTAAATTAAGGCTTTATGCCACTTAATTGCGGTGTCAGAGAGGGGAGAGAAAAGGAAGAGAAACTTGCCTCATCACCAACATGCAGAAATGAAATGGGAAACTATATGGCAGATGCTGGGCTTTTAGGAGTCTGTCATGTTTGCTGTGTTCTTGAACAGTCAGCAAGTTCTAAACTTTTTTAAAAAAAAAACCAAAAAGCCCCTGCTTTCTGGAGGTGCTGAATGCCTCTGAAGACTGGGACATGCAAATTTACAGTCTTTACAGCTCACTTGTGCAGGTAGTTTTTGTAGCCAAGTGAGAACGGCTGCCGCAGTGGGAATGCGTGGCACTCGCCCTTTTCTTCTCCATAAGACTAAAGGAGATTACTTATGAAGGTGTTTAAGATGGTGTTTTAAGTCACTTTGGCTATTAGACTTGCAAGAAATCACAATAGTTTTCTAATTGTTTTAGTTATGTATTCTTGATGGAGGATATATAGTGACGTGGAGGTATTAAGTAGTGTCGCAGCTGCCAGATGCAAACTATTTTTATTCTGATCTTCAGATATTATAGCCATTATGTGTAGTATTAGCAAGTAAAACTGCTTTGTCCTGAAAAGTGGTACCTGTACCCAGTCTCCTTTAACATTAAGAGCAGACTTTTTAAATGGAAAAATGAAATTCTTGCACTAATTGCTGTGTATATGAATTTGAAATATGTTTTTATGTGTCAGGAATGTGTTTCTTGTAGAGTAGTTTAATTTTGCCCTGTTAGAGGCATAAGTCAATTTTAGAGGTAACAAGGTATCTGACTGGCACGTGGCAAAATCCTCAGCTTGTTTGGGTTAGTTTGTCCCCTTTAAGTAACCGAAACCTGGTGACTGGCACTGCTTGTACTGGTTCAGTGTGTTTCCTGAAGTTCCTTGTAGACTTTCTCTACGTTGCCAAGTAATTTGATGACATAGGCCTGTTACTGCATGGTTTTCTCTTAGTTTATCAGCATTGTCCCAGGTTTCAAGTAAATTTGGCTGTCCTCGTTGAGTGCCATCTGTTCTCTAGTGTTTACCTGTGAGGTGAGCTGTGTGAGTGTTGTCAGTGGCCATGTATTTGACTTGAGCTGAGCACAGATTTTGAAGAGTGCTCTCTCTAGTGGAATTATCACTTGTAAAGTACAGCTGGTTCTTCAACCACATACAACAGATGAAAGACTAAGTAATTACATACTGCAAAACCACTTTGGTGACCAGGAAGTCCTCCTTTGGAACAGGCCAATGTGCAAAAGAGTCTGGCAGATAAAATCTGTTTATATGGAAGACTCAACATATCCTTTGTTGTAAAGTTTACTGTGAATTTCATTGTGCTGCCTGACATTTCTGCAGATAAGTGAGATGTTGTTTAGGGTAACACAAATGTGAGAGGAGCCACAGCCTCCTTATGCAGCATAAAGCAAACTTCAATAGCATTTAAAACAAACAAACAAACCCCTTTTTGTTCATGTTTGTTTCATTTACCTGCTGCTTTTTGATGGTGCAACAGACACAAGTATCTGTGTGCTTTTTCCTTTTCAAGATGTCTTTAATGAAATGTTAACATGCCACCTAAAGGGAGATCAAAGTGCCTGCAAATTTTGTTAGTTGCAGGGATGCTTCTATAGTTCCAGCAATGTTTTTTTCATGATATTTTCCATCTTTTCAGCACAAAGTTAAAACACTTTTCCCCATCTCTCTCTTTTAACAGAACTTTCTGCAGAAGCCAAAGCAGCTTTACTTGAATTTGAAGAGAGGGAGAGGCAGCTTAAACAGGGACGGTATGGCTCAAGGAGAGGAGGGCGAAGAGGAGGCTCTGTTATGTGCCATGGAATGGGAGAACAAAGGAGAGACAATAATGATAGGGGAAGAATGAAGGATCACAGGCCTGCACTGCTGCCAAACCAGCCATCGACAATGGTACCTTTTAATCCTTAGTATTCTTTGAACATACTTTCAGGAAATTATGGAGAAATGCATTCTAAATCGTGAATCTTTATGAAGGTGGAATATATATTCCAATGTACACTTTTTGCTCTTTCAGGGCACTGTTAGGCAAGATGGGCTTTGCGTAACGTGATTGTGCAAGTATGTACTTAGTCCTGCTACCAGCCTCAACTTGAGGAATCTCAAGGCCTCCAAATGAAAAGTTGATTTTGGCTCATGCAACGCAATCAGGCTGACCTACTGGTTTGCATAAGGATGGAGCAAAAAGTTAATTCCTCTGAGAAGTCCTCTACATGCAACATGGAAACATGTTCAGTCCCACATTATCAATAGTCACTTAGTTTAAAAAAAAATATGATTCTGTAAAAATATTTCTTGTTGCTTGTCAAACTAATATTTTTATGGTATTTCTTTTAAAAAAAAACACAACTATTTGTATACCTACCATGCTACTGTGGAGGCAAATAAAACCCTAGGAAGGTAATCACCACGAGATAAATTAGTATCTTGGGATTTCAGATGAAACTTAGCTTTGTTACTCCTTCCTTCCCCCATGCTTTGTATCACAAGCTATGTTACTTTTTCTGTCCACAAAAAAAAAAAGCCCCAGCAAGTGAGTGATCAAGAGGTAGCCACACTTATTTTTAACTGTCATAAAATGTACTGGAAGCTGAGATTGTAGAACAAAGCCTGTGTATGTCTTTGCAGGACAAGGTCATCTGTATTAAACAAAGGGGATTTTTTCCAACAGCAGTAACTCTAGGTGCTGATCACTAGCAGGAGTCGGTGGATTTCTCAGCGGTTGAGAGCCCTGCAGTAGAATATTTCGTGCTTTTAAAACAGTGAAGGTGGAATAATTTTTTTCTGTATTGCTGCAGTCTTTGCTAGTTATTTTTATCTTAAATGTTGTAAACATATTGTGCTCATCACAGTATCTTCTCGTGCATACTTTGTAGTTGCTTTGCTTTATGTATATGGCTGCTGAAAAAAATGGTGTGTCACATCTTTGTTACTAAAAGGTTGCCTGTTTGGGACTCTTGTGCTGACACTTGGAAGTTACTGGGCTAGGACTGATACGTAGTATTAGTGAGTTTGGCAGCAGAAGAATGTCTCTGAAGAGAAACATGATATTTATTTTTTTAATTATAACTGATTTTGGTCATTTGTATTTGAGAGTGTTGGGCAGCAAGAGACTTTCTTCTATGTTACGAAAGGTACCTTTGAAAGTATCTTTAAAGTAGTTTTTTCTTCAAGCAGAACAGATAGGTAGGCTGCACTGATACCTTAAGAATCTAGCTTAATTTATATTTTGACTTTTGTTGCTACTGTTAGATCTGTTTTCTGAGAGGCTCTTCTGTATGTGAGACAGAAGTCAGTGGATTTGTTTTGATACTGGGACTCAGATTACTAGTGATCATCACACATACCTTATTGCAGTTGGTGAGTTTCTAGTGACGTATGCAGAACCCTACATATGAAACTAGATGGTTTCACTGTTTAAAAATAAGTGAATGAATGTCTGCATTCCCTGTGTGCTTCCTTGCTCTTTGCTGTCCTCTCCTTCACATGAATGCCTTTGTTCCTTTGCTTTCCTGTGCTGATGGTTCTTAATAGTTCCAGTTGATGATATGGGAAAGAAGTTTATCTGTTCATATTTGGCCTTAATTGTTCTCCAAAGGTGTCTTGGTTTTGTGCTGGCTTATGTCAGGATATTTTAACTTTAAAGCCTATTGACTTTATTCTTTTGTCTGACTTTAGACTCATTCACAGAGGTTAATTCCAACACACCAGCAACCTGTTAGGAGTCTGTTCCAGCAACACCACCAACAGCAGCAGCACCACCAACAGCAGCAGCAGCAACAGCAGCAGCAACAACAACAGCAGCAGCAGCAGCAACAGTTACAATCTCTGCTTCCTTTACAGCATCAGCATCATTCTTCTCCTCCTCCAGGGCTACATATGCCCCCTCAGATAGAAACGCCTAGAATAATGATGACTCCACCTCCAGTGACACCTCAGCAACCGAAGAACATACACATAAATCCACATTTCAAGGGGACAGTAGTGACGCCTGTACAAGGTGAGCTTTCTGAACACCTTCCCAATATGCAAGCGTGACTCATCTTCTTTGCGAGGGATGCAGCAATTTGTTTATCTCTTTGTGGAAATGTGCTTCAGGCTGATATTTTTTCCTTAAGCTTGAAACAAATGTTTTGCCTAAAGCAAGACATAATGTTGTTGGGGTGTGGCCAGCTGAAGTAGTAAAGCCTTTTCAACTTCTTTATTGTCTTTGTTACTCTACTGTAAAGCCTGCAGAGAAGAGTAAAAATGGAAACTGAAAAGAGAGTGTGCTTTTTAAAAGTAGTAAATGTTAGTTTTCAAAACTAGGTGAGTACTGCAGTTTATAACTTGCCATGTTTCAGCTTCAGCCAAGCAATCGCAGAATGACCACCTCCCTATTTTAGTGAGAGTACACTGGGCACTGCTTGCACTGCAGTCGCTCTGTGAAAGGTATCAGCTGCCATCCTTACTTGACAAGAGACATGCCCTCAGTTCTCCTTTCAGTGCCACATTTGTGATTGTTTGATTCGCAGCCTGCAAGTACACTTTTTCCATAACAACACAAGCACTTTTTGGGCAACACTTCTTAGGGCAGCTCTCAGCAGAGCTATTAACATTTACTACTTACTTGGGAAGTCTTTAATCCCTAAGAGGATAAAAATAAAAGACACACACACACAAATATATATATGATTTGTGATTCTGTTGGGACTAGGCAAAATAAAGAAATACGTATATATTTATACATATTTACCATTAGGTTTGCTGTATTTTCCCCCTTCAAATCAGCAGATGTCCCAGCCAGTGCTAGCTTTGCTTCATTTATTTGACCAATGAAAGGTAGGAATTTGGCAGGGTAGGATAATGCCAGTTGATAGAGGTCTATTAGGTTTCTCACAAATGGTTTCATAGTAGCTGCATTGTAGAGATTATTTCACTTTTTCCTGTCTAATAAAATCAGTGCTTCCACCAATTTATGCATCAGGACAGATTATTTGGAAGCAGTCCAAAAGGTCCTTTAGTCTTGGATTTATGCCTTCTGTGCATTTTCCTAGCATTTCCAAAGCAACAGTTCTTGTTTTGTGAAAAGCAAAAATTGGTTTTAGACTATTCTAGATGCCTCTCCTCTCATCCCCTGTGAAACAGTAAACAAATCTTCTGCATCTTAGGGGAACAAGTTTTCTCCTAATGCCAGCAATGGCTACCAAGGATTTTTGCATTTGCCTGACATCAAAAGTATACCAGTGTATCTTCTTTCTTTTGTCTGAGTTTTTTTCACATTATCAGGTGGCTTCAGGCTTGTCTAAGCCTTATCATTACATCTGTGGCACCGTGGGTATTCCAGGGGCCTTGCTTTATCTTGCACATAGTCTTTTTTTCTGTCATTACTTGCAAGTCCTTGTTTTAACAAAGTTGTGTGCTTCCTGCATGTTATGAGATCTTCAATATTGGCTTTGTAGTCTCTTTTTCAGGTCTTGCAGCTACTGACTTTGTGTGCACATTCATTTCTTGACTGGTAAAAGTCTAGTTGTCCTCTTTGAATGAGCAGCTCGGGAGAATGAGTTTCTGAATGGTGTAAGGCCCATATTTCAGTGAGGAAGATCTTGGCGATGTGTCTTGATGACGCCTGGTTCATATGAAATACCTTTGTGCTGTCCATTTTACTGAAGGAATCCTCGGCAAGACTACTGAATATTTCTGCTAATAGGTGTGCAGCATGTGTGGGAAGATGAGTCTTCTGAAGTGGCTGAGAGTAGTGGCCATGTCAGGCTCTTAGTCTGCAGCAGTACAGTTACGTTACGTGAAAGTATACATTTGCACACCTAAGGAAAATGTGCAGGAAGTCGGTAGTCTTCCTACGGGAGGATGAGCATAATTCTAAAATCTTCGATGGCATTTGCATGTTAAGATGAATTTTTAAATAGTCACTGCAGGAAGATAGTCAACAGAAATTCCAGTGTAGGGAGAGCTGTTCTAAACTTCTTAAAGTCCTCTTCAGTTTAATCCGTCTGCTTGAGGCCCCAGTGGGCAGAGACTGGTAGTTGGCAGCATTAGGATGTGTTTCACATGCAGCATCGTTTATTTCAGGGTAACAGGAAGTATGAAAGATCAGATTGACTTCATGTTCTTGATGATGTCCTGCCCCTTCTTGGCTGAATATATTTCCAGATACCGGAGGGTTTTTGCACATTGCAGNCCAGATGCTGGAAGGTTTTTGCACATTGCAGAATACAGTCAGATAGGTACAAAGTTTATGGGGATTGTTGTTGAAAATGTGGTGCCTTGGAAGCTAAAAATGCCCTGTCTGGAAGTGCATGATGTGCACGCTTAGGTTCTGGCAATTTTAATGGTGTGCTGTCATGTTTTAGTATAGACTGGCATTTTTTTCCTCTTTAATTTATGGCAGGATTAAGCTCACATACTAATTGTCAGCACCAGGGACACTTTCTTTAACTGCAAATCATAGGAATATGCTTTCTCAACATCTTTTTGGTTTGAGTTGGTCTTGAAATGCATCAAGATTATCAGCATTTTCTAAAACAGATCAGTATTTTCTAAATTAGACTCAAACCTCCTGTAAATTGTTAGGAAATTTTCATGTGAATAAAGTAGCCCATATAAGAGCTCTAGTAGCCAGCTCTGTCAGACTGAAAATGAGTTAAGAATCCTATCACTGGCTTATTCCTTTGACGTCTCAAAGGCAAATCTCTTGCAGTGGCTGCCATCACCCTGCCCAGCCTTGAATCTTGGTTCAAAAAAAATAATTACTTTTAAGCCAGTTTTGTTTCAAACAAATTTCTCTATTTTCAGTCTTTGAAGCTTCATAAGTGATTAAGGAGGACTCGGTCTATCACAACCTCTAGAACCGTTAGGTGAGCCTCTGCGCATACCTGCTGTGGATACTGTTCAGTTGGTGTTGAGCTGTGCCTTTCATGGCATTTGAATCTAATGTCTTTCAGTTGCTTGTCATATAGTTCTCTTTTCTTTGTGTCCTATTCTGTAAATTAGCTTTCAGTTGTAGGTAGTAGTTTTTGGCAGAATGCATGTACAAATTTGAGTGTGATCAATTTACAAATGCTGGAGGCCTCTACATAATGTACTATTAAATACTAATTCAACCTGTTGTAACAGATATTGAGGTTTTCCCCCCTTAATTACTTGTGGTATAAACATTATTTCGAGGATACTGTGGTGCTGCCAAAATTGATATGAACTAATGAGCAGTTTATGGCAGCTCAGTAGGTTGGTATGCCATTTACCTTTTAAAAACTGTTTGGTGTCTTGGGAAAAATTACATTATAATTCTCCTAAATAATCAATACGAGAGTTGTATTAAATGCATTCGCTTAAAATATATAAATATATATCTCTCTTTATGCTACTGCCAGAGGCAGGGTACTGAAATAGACATGAGCACCCTGTTGAGTTGACATTTCTCTACATTTTCCACCTTATGTGATTTTTCTCAGTGCCTCTCTGACCTGTAATACCTGAGCTATTTTTAGTCTTAGGTCTGTCAAGAGCACCCTGTCAATTTTTTCCAGGTGGCCATGGCTGTTTGATATCGACAGATGTTCATTAGAAGCCAAGATGAGACTATTCAACTAATTTTCTCATGTAACCTGATACAAAGTTTGCACACAGTCCTTTGGTGCTGAAAGACTGGTGCAATTAGTTTACCCCATCAGGTGCTGAACTAGTAAACCACAAGTACTTAGCAAAAGTGGACATGAACTAAAAATAACCACTAATCTATTCGTTCTTGTGCCTCAGTTGCTGAGGAAAAAGGGATTTTTGAGGCATCTTATCAAACTCTTTTGGGAAATGCAGCCAGTTTAAGGGAGGAGGTGGGCGTGTTTCTTAATATTGTCCCTGCTCTGAAGTGTAACACAGTAGTTGTCTATAAAGTTGATGTTTAAGCCTGTTGCTTTCAGAAATGCTAAAAAGAAATTGAAGAATAAACTTACTAAAAGTTTTTATTAAATGAGCAAACACATTCAGTGCTGTTTGACTGAAATACTTTAACTTCTCTAGGCCTTCTGTTTAACATTGAACGCTGTACTTTTAACACTTGGACAGCTCCACAAGGAAAAAAGTGCACCAGAAAATGGGAAATCTGTCATCACAGTTTGTACTGGGGATTCAAATAAAGATTCAGTCCCCAAGGTGATCCAGCAGTAGATACTTTGTGCATTATGTCATAATACTAAGTGAATGTTTTGGGAATTTTTTTTTTTATATAAGTTACTTTTATTAGTAGGTTAATGACTTCACCTGTCACTGAAGCTGTCACTTATAAGGATCTTTGAAGTGAAATCTCAGAAGAGTTTTGAAGCAAGAGGAAGATGAAGCCAGCCGTTGGGATAGCCTGAA
This sequence comes from Scopus umbretta, assembly GCA_013400535.1. Taxonomy (NCBI): domain Eukaryota; kingdom Metazoa; phylum Chordata; class Aves; order Pelecaniformes; family Scopidae; genus Scopus; species Scopus umbretta. The sequence continues at coordinate 29,477 of VZTL01075321.1, forward strand.
AGAAGCTGCAGAATGGATGTGGAGACAAGGCTGGGATATAGCAGTTCTGCACAGAGAAATACCTGAGATAACTCTCAGTGATCAAGCACAGGTACAAGAAATAGTCTTCCCAGGTTAACACACCCAGGGGGGGAGGAAGGGGGAAAATTTCTTAGCCCAAGAAAGGCAACATACTAATATGTAAAAACTGCTTTCGCTACCTCAGCTAACAGGCTAACTCAGGTGTCTTCACACAGCCCTGCAAATAAGACCAATAACACCCAAGCCAACAGCCTGTACCAAGAAAAAAGAATGACCAAGGACCAGAGAAAAGACAGAGGAAAAGGTGAGAACAACACATGTGAATAGGCAGACCGTATTATGAATCAGAGAAAAGAGCTTATCAGGAGCTGGTTGAAGTGAAATGACTACTTTTGCAGCTAACTTCAGAAACAGCTGGAGGGAAATGAAGTGGGTTATTGGAAAGTTGGTGGAAAAGTTTATTTGCTAATTATACAAGTTCATTTATTCTGAGCATTTTGCAAAATACTCTGAGTAACCCACTTTCGGCTGATGCACATTGAAAGTATGCAAATACGAAACAGTTTAGCTAGGGTTCAGTGGATGTTCTCACAATTTACAGTGCTTGCAGCACTCCGTTACCACATGACTACAGATGTTAGTTGACCTCCGACTATCTGCTCATAGAG
>VZTL01075328.1:0-32393 GCA_013400535.1 Scopus umbretta
TGGTCTTTAAACACTTCAGTGTGTCTCTACTATTCCAAAACAGTTAAGAAGTTGCTTGAAAGTTTAATTCAACTAGAGGAACACTTAACAGTTACAAAACTTACTCCACTCATGCTGGGCTCTTTTGTGTTACCACAACACTTGGCACTTGCTGGATTGATTGCTAGGGGGTGATGCCCTCTTTCTAGGCTACTCTCTTCTGAGTTATGAACCAATGAAATGAAACTCTATTTTATTATCAGCAAAGGGAAGTAATGTGTCAGCCAACCTGTTGCGATATTTTTCCTTCTCTGCCACCTTTCTTTCTTGGTTGCCCCCAAAAGGGATTGCAGTTTGAATGGCACGCTTAGGAGAAAGAGTAGCTGGAGAGTTCCTCGAGTCCACATTTTGGAGTAATCCAGCATGCCCTGTTCCCCAGGAGGTGAGCTGAATTAGCTCTCATAAAGGACCTGAACTCATGGTAGTAAGAGTGTTGTCACTTAGAAACATCTGAATTTCAGGTACAGAATCCATCACTGCCAACTGACTTTGTTGAGAATGCTTTTGCCAGCCTTGGCTTAAGTTTTTGTAAAGCAGTTTTTAATAAAAACTCAATAGGAATATGGTTTTGAAAAAGCAAGATCTTGCTTTCACTAGTCTGTAATTCTTCAGAGTTCCTTAACAATATTCATAACACTTCTCCTTTTTCTTTTCCACATTGTCATGGCTGTTTGCTGCAGTGATTGAGTTTTCACAACTCGGAACAATGTCAAGACAATGTGAAGACAGTGTCAAGGCAAATATAGAGGGGTGACTGTGTGAAGGAGGGAAAGAGGAGAGAGCTGTCAGTACTCAAGTGCTCCGTAGAGAAAATATTTCAATGATAAAAACATTGTCACCATGCGCTGAGCAAAAGAGAATAAAGTGGAAATATTTAAGTTACTGCACTATGAACATGTCTGGGTGACAACTTGGAAGTTAAAGAACAACTTAAAAAAGCAATTTGCAAGGATGCCTTTCCTCCCTAACTCTTGTCCCATGTTATCTTCTAGACCATGTTCCACTCCCTAGCACCCTGTCAATAGGGCACCGTTCTGATTTATGTTTTTGGCATATTAATTTGTAACAAGCACACTTTTGAGAAAGTCTAAGAACAGGGATTAATTTTTTTTTTTTCTCCTTCTAAACAGTATACCTCAGCACGGAAAGATATTCCATTGCTCACCTACAAGGTTTGGGTGAGGGTTTTTTCACTTGATGTAATTCCAGGGTACTTTCTTGGGTGTCATAAGCCACGACCTCTGCTTGTGGCACACCATGATTGTGGCAACAGTCTAGAGCGTGATCTAATCCGATTCAGAGTTCAGCACTGTGAGGTACTGAGTATCCTGCTCCCATGTCAGTGTGGAATTAAGGTGCATACTTAATTCAGCCCTGCAGTGTATTTTTTTTTTTATGAAATATCCTTGGAAAGGAGATACATTCTCACAAGAGCAAATAAGGGACAGATGTACAGCTCATATGGGGCTAAATTCTGGCACCAAAGCTCTGTATGGCAGTACTTCTGCTTTACTGAAGGCTTGTGTGGAGTGAGGTGCTACTCGCCCTTAGAGCAGTTTTCAGGATTTAAAATTAAGCACTGGTCTTGCAGCGAGTCTATGAATTTGCTCTTTGTGCATTTGTGCTGTGCTTTCCTCCTCAGCCTCAGAGGTGGAGAGAATGAAGGATTTTCTTACTATTTCAGTCCTATTTCTGAACATCAGTATAATCAGATATAAGAGGGTTTAGATGGACATTAGTCAATAGCATCGCAGTTCTGGAAAAATAAAAATCCTACTGTTAGTGAATTCTAAATGACTTTATAAATCCCACTGAAGAGGTTTAAGAACAATGAACTCCTAAATAGTTTCCAGGGAATAATGTACTGTAAACCCCTCAAAAAACTTCAGGGGTAGTATTGTCAGATATAAGAATTAGTTGTTATTTATTTGAAACTGGAAAGGCTAAGTGTTTTCTATATATTGCATTTAAATATTTATTACAATTTATTTTATTTGAAGGTAGTATGTTGAATAGTCAACAGATTTTCTTACTTCTTGCCTATGAAATAACTGAGAATAACCACAGAAATGCTTGCTATTCCATCGTTATCCTATTCCTGTATTATGCCTATTTGCAATTCATGACAGCATTAAATCTAAAAGCATCAAACCTGGGTGACTTTTAGATGAACAGCAAATTTCATCCATAGCTGCAGCAGCAATGCGCTAAATAAGCTGTTTAAACTGATTATAGTATAAGTTATACATTGCTGAGGGTTGACTTTTCCCCCTTGCTCAATTAAGTTTTGTTAACCTGAAAATAGTCTGCCATTTTGAATTGAGCATCAGCTGGAGAAGAGTGTGTTTCTTGCCTGGGGCTCAGATGCCTCCTCCCATTAGTGCTCACACCTCAGTCATCATGTGCCTCTAGTAATCACTGAATCTCACCAGTCCTCACAAAGGAAAGTCTATAGGACGGCAAGTGAGTGACTACAAAGAGTGTAGTGATCCCTTTACAAAAGAAGGCTAAGAGTTATCAAATAAAAGAAGTGATATGCAAAAGAAATCCTTCCAGGTAGCAATAGAAATCACAGATACAAGGACTGCCTACATTTGTTGTAAGAATGAATAAACACTTAATAATTTTATCTTTTTTTTTTTAAAAAAAAAGAATACTTGACATATTACGCATCTCTCAAGCTCAACAAAAACGTGTCTGTGTCCCCTCCCCACAATATATACGTGTATATATGATACATGAAGTGAGAAACACAAGATCTAAATTTAGAGGTTTGAACAGGGAGATCATTTGGATTGTATTCACATCTCTCACTGCAAGCAAGGTGTTCACCTCGCCCTTCTCCAGCCTAGCATTCTCACCTGTAAAATTGAGATGCTGCCTACTTGCAGGCTATGAGGTTCAATCTGCTTATGTTTGGTAAAACATGCCAAAAAGCTGAAAATATTTTTATGGAAAAAAAATTTCTCTGCATGTTTGCAAGGAAGAGAAAGAATCCAAAGGAAGCCTGTTCCTCCACACTTGCATGACTGTGCTGGCTCTGGGCACAATCACACCTTTAATGATAAGTTTAAAACCAGTAAAAGTCTTTGAGAGAGTCTAAAATGATATTTAAACTTAAACTAAATATGCAAGTGTAAGTGCTAGGATGACAAATGAGTTTTACAAGGTAAAATGCTGGACTGACCTTGAACATGAAAGCAAAGCCCTCACTATTAGCACAGAAAAATGTTAGATTCCAAGACTTCACTTGAGAGGCAGAACTAATTAGAGAAGATTAACAGAAATGAGGCATGTAATAGCCAGAATAGGGCATGACTGTGGTATGAAAGCCTGAATCACTAGACCTCTCATCGAGGTCAAGGTCTTAAAAACACTAGAAATTTTTTAAAGGCAAGTGACGAATTTTGCAGATGTTCCTGTGGCAGCTGAACATTCATTATAACATTCAAGCTCTGTTCTGCACATAGGAGTTTCCCTTGTGTTAATACTGTTTTCAGCCTTGATGTCAGGATGCATTTCTGAGTATGGGGTCTTATTCAGAACCATGTTCACATTCCTACTGCTCTGCAGGGGGTCCTGCAGAGACAGTCATCAAGTCTGCACTAGAGTGGTAACACAGTGGAGATTTTGGACTTTTTTTTTTTTTTTTGATGAAGCTAGTAACTGATTTTTCTGTCCATTTTTTTTCCCCAAATGGAGTCTGAAATATACTTTGCAATCTTTTTCCTCATACTTTCCACTTCCCGATTTTTCCTGTCACTTACCAACTTCCCACAAACTCTAATGATCTTTTTATTACTGAATAGTAATAAAAGTTCTGGAATTGGTTGGATGTCACTTCTGATATACTCCCTGGAATGACTGCAATAATGACTGTAATAATGGGCTCAGCTAAACTGAACATGGTTCACAAGGAATAGGTGGGGTTGGAAGGCACTTCTGGAGATCTACTCGAACCCACTTGCTCAAAACTGCATCACTAGAGCAGAAAGCTCAGCACCTGTAATGTATGATAGGTCTACTTCTCAGAACTTTACATAATGATTTCATAAAAATTCCTTATTTTTGGGAAGCCAGGTTTACTGTAAGCATGCATAACCACATGCCTGTGGTTAATGGAAGTGTTGGTGCTCATCAGTGATTACAGAAAAGAAGCAGTGACCCATAAAGGCCCAGAATTCTTCAGGCTGATTCAGAGCCATGGTATAAAAGATGTGGAGGGTTAAAAGAAGACAGGAAAATCAGCCTCTCAGCTCTTGGATGTTTGCAGTTATGTTAATAAAAGGAAGGAAAGGGTTCCCCTGTCTGTAGAAAAGTTGACACAGCATGTCTGAAACTGAGGCACAATTAAATAGCATTGGCAAGTCCTTGTGTGGATTTCCTCTAGAACAACACGTTTGTTTGCTATCCCAAAGAAGAAATGATGCAATTCAGGGTGCAAACACATTTCTGATTGCTGCTTACCTATTACACAAAAATTCCTGTAAAGTGTAATAACAGTCTCCTTTTGCTTTTAGCAGTAATGAAGAATGCAGTACCCTCAAAGTTTAATTTAAGAGCTGGGATATAATGAGCAGAGGTCATTGTTGCCAGCCAATCAAATTCTTTAATTAAGATTAAAGAATGTCGTCCTAGTTCTGATGCATCTCAAGTATCTCAAAAGCCATCATTCTCCATCTACTTTGAAAGAAACCACTCTGGATTACAGCCACAAACTTCTTGGTTACATGAAGCAAAGCCATGCTGGTCCTGACTGGACATAGCACAGCAGTATCTTCACTGAAGCAAGTGGACTTACAAAGTTAAACCAGAATAAATAAAACCGAAATCAGCTTTGCTGAATGCTGCTCCTGGAATATCAGAAGCACCTACAACATTTGTATTTCTTACTGCAGCAAAACCATTGTCAGCTTGGACATGATGGCTGGGGATACAGCCGGTCCATTGTAAGCTATTTTCCTCAGTCACCGGGCAGTGAGAATGCTTACAGAGATCTGTGGGAACAGAAAGCACCCATATGAATCTATGAACTGGTGGGCACTCCTCCCTGCCAAATGCAGTATCTGAAGGAGTGTTTATGGCTTTTAGGCTATAGTAGAAGTGATGTAGTAGAAGTAGAACTGGTTTTGTTCTCCTGTGTGCACAGAACTGAATCTTCTTCCTTTCTTACTTCTTTCCATCACTTGTTAGATCATTAGGTCAGCCTGATTGCTGGTAAGATTTTTATCCAGATTCTTCAAAGGTGTTCAGTGCCAATCCTTCCTTCTCCTGTTTAATCCCATGAAGGTTTTGCTCCAAACACCTCTCAATCATGTCACTTTGTTACCATGGACAGTGGTGGAAGTTCCGAGTTGTCTACTCGTTCTTCAGGAAATTAAATGTTCTTTGGAAACAGCCTTTTGAATGTGACAATAGCAATTGATTTTAGTCACTTTACTCCTCTTGCACTTTCCCATGAGCTCCAAAGTGGGTAGATGTTAGACTAAATTGAATCAGACATTTAAGACACACTCAAGAGAGAACAGAACAGATAGTTCTTCTTATATCAAGCAGAGGGCGTTTTTACATGAACAGAGGCTTGCAAAATGTTCAGTACCATTAGTAGTGAATATAGAATTATGAATGTCAGCTGCGTTTAATGTGAGAGAAGAGATGGGTTTAGCTAGAAAGTCTGAATTGGTGGGTCCTACAAAACATTGGCCAGATATTTTCTTTTTGCAGTTGCATTGTAGGGGGACCTATTTGCATTCTGCTATCATGATATAGACTGCTCCAAATACATACAGATAATGATCAAAGAGGCTTGGATTATCAATCCCACAAACACATTTTTCATTTTAAGGTAAGAATCAAAGTGGAGCTTTACTTTCAATGTTCTTTTAACTTCTGCTTTTTAGATTGAACAGGGACATAAAGAGCCTTCAAGGGCCTTACACATTTTCATCCCACTCAATGGCTCTGATGTAATATCTCATATATCAGTGTCATTCTCTGGCTTCTCTCACTGGCATTGTGTATTTCTTTTATTATGCAGCCTCTGTTTGCTTATCTTACAAGATTGGTGCCTTCTCTCTCTGTACCTTATCCATGAGGCTATCAAAGGAAAGTAAGGGGCTGCTGGAGAACAGCAGGTACAGGTAGGGCTTTTTTACACTGTGTTTGGCCTCAACAGTGTTTTTGCCTTTCTTACAGCTCTTGGAGTCAGAAGACTCAAAGATGAACTACATACCATGTGGCCATATCTTGGCTATTTCGATTGAATTGCATCTCACGTGGCCCATAATTAACATTTCCAGAACTCTGTATGTAATTCTCAGCTCCAATTTACTCTTCCACCCCACCAAAATGGGATCACCAGCAGATTGCTGTGGTATATTAGCATTGTCTGCTTGCATTTAAGAGAGATACCCTGGAAAGATGCCTGTATAAATAACAAGGTGTAAGTAGATGGGTGCAGGCAGAACTCCTTTTTGCACGCTTTCAGCCAGCTCTGATCCAGGTGCCATTTAGCTGTATTAGCATGGCACAGTGCCTGATCTAACACGCTCTGCCTCCAAGCACAAGCTTGGATTCAGCACAGTGCTAACACAACCACACCGTTTCTGCACCAAAGGTGGCTGATGTCCAAGCAGCAGCAAGGCGACATGTATTAATTCAGACATAGTCTCAGGGGCTCTCTTTCCAGCTGTTAGGAGGTTGGTGAGTTATACTGTAGACTTTTTGCTGATTACAGAGCCTGATCTTTTCTTTCAGCTGTGTGGACACTTGACTATGTTCAGATTCATGGATGGTTAGCCATAGCAGGAGCGGTACCACCGCTGCTTTTTAAGTACCTACAGATTGCCACAAAGTTTAGCAAAACACATTTGAAGCTACTGCTGTATACAGATGTCTTTTCAAGGCTAGATTATTACAGTGAGAGTTTTGGATTCCCTGCTGTGAGTAATCCATCAGTGCAGGTTACTTAAATTGCAGTTGCTTGGATCCTTGCAGACCGATGACCGTCTATCTTTCTAAGTCCTTGCTTTGGCTTCCTGTCAAATTATGTTGTTTTCAAAGTCCTCTAGCTCACATTCAAAGAAAGGAAGAAATGTGTCACAGTCATATTCAGAGCTAGGGCCCTCCTTGTGGAACAAAGAGCTAATGAAGTGCTCTGTACCATCCTTCTTAGAAATCCCAACAAGGAAGAACAGGAAATGTCAAGGGAAGAGTGTGAGCAATGTATGCCGTCTTTCATCTACTCCTATGGCTCCCCTGGCAGTCTGAATGTGAATTAGAGCAGCCCTGGGCTTAAGTACTTCAGAGGGCAGCCAGCTTTCCGTAGTCCCAGGACACAGGAACATAGTGGTACCTCTCAGAAACTGTCAGCAAAGGAAATGTCAGGCCATTATGTCTGTGGCTGAGTCCTTAGTCCTGGCCTGTGCAGGTTAGTTTGTTTATCCACAATTTTGATCTCAATCACTGTGGCTGAGGGCACTTTGAAGGAACGCATCCTGCCGGCAGACTCCCTGACTAATGCAATTAAAGATGCTTTGTCTGTCTCATAATTCAAGGAAAGGTTAAGGCAACAGGATTCCAGTATGCTCAGCCTTGGGCAGGCAAGCAAGAGCAGTAAAAAAGCAAGGATTTTCTCCCCCGGGCATCCACCCAGGCCACAATTATTCAAGCACAGCACTTCCCAGCACAGAAGGATACACCAGGCAAGTGCCCTGATCCTTAGTTGCTGGAGTGGGGACACTGTTTGCAACGGGTTAGCAGCCCATGCCCCTTTTCTACCCACAGAAATATTTAGCCCTAGAAATATTTTGATTTCTGTCCCCGCTGATAAGATTTCAGGCAGGCAGATGCTGCCCTAACCCTGAAGTTGCAGCAGCAACTGCAGCCTTGCTTTGTTGATGCCTGGAGAGGAGCGTGTTTTGCTCAGCCTGGAGGAGTCCTTTAGAGCTCCAGTGGCAGCTGCGTGGTGTGTGTGTCACCGCGTGTCAGGCTGCCCGCGGAGAAGCGTTGTCAATTGGAGTATTTGTCAAAAGATGGTAGCGATTTTCTGTTGACCCATTTTATGGGTGAATAAAATATAATCAATATAAAGTAAACATAAGAATCTCATTGGAAAAAGGTTTGTCTGAGTTGGGGTTTTTTTTGCTATTTGCTGGTGTGAGAGGGCTTTCATACATTTTGGCACTGTGAATGGCTGAGAAAACAGAAAAGTGCAGTGAAAACTGATGAAACATGTCAGTGTCTAAAACCAACAAATTAACCTGTAATACCAATCTAGAAAATAATATGCATCATTTATCTACATGCTGCCTACTGTCTGTGACTCTAGATGAGTCAATTAGTTTTAAAGGCTTCTCTTAGGAAATGTAAATGCCAGGACCTTTTTTCCTTTTTGGGCCACCACAAAGAGCAAAGGGAATAATCAAGGTTGCCTAGAGATTGAGGCATTGTCTAAATGATTTTATTAATGCTGAGATGTAAATTATAAAAACCAAAAAGCAGAAGTATCCTTGAGAGGTCTTTGGCTGCAAACCCCTGTAGGCAGGGTCAAAGGTACTTAGACTGCTATTTCTCTAACTTATTTATTAGAGTGAATGCGCTGCATATCAGGAGTTAAAGAAAATGGACTAACGCATATCCTTTTATTGCTTGGTAGGTGGCAGGATATATATGTACTTTTTTTTTTAAATCTTAGCATTTTATAAATAAGTGATTTTTATTGTCATAAAAATAAAATGTTAAACTTCCCTTAGATGAAGCCTCCTAGAACACTGTTAATCATTAGTTGTTGTAGCATGTCCAGAAAGGCTGCTTAAAAGAGTTTCCTAGGAATTTCCTGATACTTCTTTTGATGCAGTAGATTCTAGTCTTGCATTTCCTTTTTAGATGGAGTGAGAAGCTGGCTGTAAAATTTAGGTTCAGCAGGCAATTCATGTTTTTGATTCCTTTTAAGTTTTTTGACCATGAAAATTATACTATTAATCCATTTATGAATGACATTTTATTGCATCGTACTGCCAATATATCACGTATACTCAAATTGCAAGTAAAAAAACCAAAACTGTTTTGACTCCAAAATCTGGAAATCAAACTACATGATTTGTAGCATGGGGGGATTATTTACCCCTATTGTAATGAGTGCCTTCAATAGCTGAAGTCTTTATTTAAAGCCTAGGGTACTAAAAAAATTAAGAGTGGGTACTTTATGTCTCAAAGAATGAGAGTAAACTATTTTCTAACTGAAATTTAGGCAACAATTTTGTCATTAATGCAACAAATGGGATTGGGTTCAGGGCTGCCTTTGTTTTGAACAGCAGATAATCCCCAGTTGTGGTGCAGGAGGGCAGGGAGCCATCCGCTTGCCCAGCCCAGCAGCCGTGCCTGACCTGCCCCGGAACCTCAGTGCCACCGCAGCCCTTGGGGCAAGTAGGGACCTGTGCTTCTCTGGGGCTCCACCACCTGAGATCTTCACAGATCACCCCCAAAGGGGTGTTGACTGCCCTTCATCTGTGTAACACCAGCTGTGAGACAGGAGTTTAGACAATCCCTGGCAGATTTTTATCTAACCTGTTCATTAAAAAGTTCTGATATAGAGATTTAATTACCCTTCAGTTGGGAAAGTTCACTCAAATCTTCCCTGCTGCATGTGGAATCTATTATTTTGCAGAGCCTGCCCTTCCAAAGGTCGCAGGGAGCAACCAATCTCATCGTCTTCCTTGATTGCCATTCTCTTTTGTGTAGGTAAGACTGTAATCATGTCCTCCCCCAGGCTTCTCTTCCTGTGACCCTATCTCATAGGGCACATCTTTCTAAATGTCTTCCTATTTTTGCTGTCCCTTTTCAACATTTTCCTAATTGCCTCTGTCTTGCTCACAGCAGCACTCAAAACTGGATATAGCCAGTACTGAATAGAGGATTGATTACTCTCCCATGTCTTACATGTCATTTTCCTGTCAACACATAACAGCAAAATATTTGCCTTTCCATATGGCTTTTCAACAGGGAAGTACTCAGTTTGGCCATTGAGGTTTGAGCACTCTCTAAACAGTGCTATTTTTTTTTCCTGAGTTGCCTCTGCAGAGAGGAAAAGGTGTAGAAAGTTGCACTAGGACAGGACTTCCTAGGTGTCTTAGGTTGATCAAAAGTAACACAGGGTAAAAAACCTGTGGATAGCTAGATATAGTTGTAAATTTTAGGTGGAGATACCTTTGAAAGGTTTATGTATATATTAAAACATTAGGTTTTTGTCCCCTGCCTGTATGGCACACTTTAACATTCCAGCATCGGATTCTCCTGTATATTATCACCAATGCTGCACAACATATCAGTGTTTCAAGACCATGTGCAAGGTCTGTGCAGCTAGCTGAGCGTGAGTGATAAATGCCCTTTTGCCCAACTTCCTTTCTTTCCCATCAGGCTCTTTCCTAATAGGTCATTAGTCACAAACAGCACCCACTTGTAGAGCTTGATTAGTGTTCCTGCTACAGAATTCCCTTTCTATTCCTTGACTGTGAATACATCATTCAGTGTTTTATACTGTATTGCCAAAATCAAGTCATTTGAGGGCTATATTTTCAAAGATGCTGATTTCTTGCATTGTAATTTCTAGGTGACTACTACAGGACATGGGGAAATGTTTAACCTCCAGAGGTTCTCATTGTCAGCAGTTCCCATTTTACAAAGCACACAGTAGAGAGGTTGTAACCTTTTAGTCTTGCTCTGCTATTGGAATAGTAGGTGTAGCACCTTAAGGATGCCAACTAAGAATTTGCATTGAAAAGCTCAAATACACATGTGGTTGGGATGTTTTTAATGTCACTTTTATGCATATGGATCCATCTTGCAGAAGTTACTTCCTTGTTTAAAAATTATAGGGTTACTACTTTACATTCTTAGGATTTCGTCTGATGACAGAGATGGCATTTATATATCTTAACCATAGTAAGATATATAAATGAAAAGCAGAAGGAAAAACCCCAAACCCCAGCACCCTTACAATGAGGTCAAGAAGCTGTTGCTTTAAACTCACGTAAGGTGATGGCAAATATCTGGAAGATACTTCATTTTTTATATGATATAGATGCAATATGACAGCTAGGACAGAGGGAAAGCTGTAGGGCTCCTGGTGTTTGTACTTAGGCATTGCTGACTGCAGCTCTGACATGCACCGTGCTCCACAACAGGCTAATGAGGATATGCTGAAGTACCAAATCTGTTATGAACTCATCAAATGTGCATCCTAACAATACTTTGCTGGAAAGCTACTTGTATCATCTGAGTGTGCATGAGGGATGAGCAGTATGAGCAAAACCACAAATCTCTTTATAAGTAGAGCTTTATTCCTAACACAGTAATTAAGCAGTAATTAGAAGTTGCAAGAGACTTAGTTGCAGGAAATTAAAAGATCTTGTCCATGGGGAAAAATTGCATAGAGCCAACATCTCAGAGGAGCAGAAAAGGGGTGCGAGTAAAACTCATATATTTTGCTCACATTAACAGCTCTCCCAAATTAAATTCCATTCTTATTTTATGAACATTTGGGGGAACTATTATGGAGTAAATAGTAATTTTTTTTTCAACTCTGCTGAAAGGTCATGAAGTTATTGAAATGGAGAAAAATAGTTTTTAATTTTTTTTTTTTGCCAAATTGTTGCCAAACACAAAAGAATATATTTCTGCATTAGTGATAGATAATCCATTGTAAAGCTTGGTTAAAAAAAAAAAAAAAAAAAAAAAAAAAAAAAGAGAGAGAGATGTTGGATTAAGATAAAAGATTTCAAACTTGCACTCGACCCTAGACAGAATCGCTTCCAATATCAATGTCTAAATATACCTGTATTTATCATAATTTCTCTTCCTCTGTTTCTTAAGCAACTCTCTGCCCAGAGTTATATGCTGGCAATTCCTGTCAGACAATAATATGGCAGCAATTAGTTATCAATGTTGTTCTGGATTTGGGACATGCTTCTGTCAACTATTGTACATCATGATTCATGGTCCCTCCTCATACAGAGTTGACCATCTCCAGGTGCCCCCCAGATTAATTTTCTGTGAGTAGTTCATTTAGTATAATTTGTGAAAGCAAATTATGTTCACAAACCACTATATAAAACCAACTTGTATTGAGGGCTTGCATACAACACTCATAATCATGGGCAGAAGGCATAAATGAATTTGCAGATGTATACCACTATCTTCCCATTAAGGGAATGGAGAAGACTACTTCATTGGTAGGGTCTCATATGATTGCAGTTTTAGACAAAGCCTCAAACTTTATAGAGCATCCCTAGTCAAAAATAGTTGGTTCTGTGTAGTCTGACATCTTCTTCATGTTTTCTGTTTTGGCGATCATAAAAAAAGTTGCAGGAAATTATAAAAAAGATATATACTATTATATATAAGACTTGAGCACCTATGGGTTGGAGAAACTCTTTGGTATATAACATAATGACTGTCAATGGAAAGTTAATTAGTATATTTTATCTGATTTAATTTTGCCCCAATAAAATAAAATTTACCAGTGTCAGCAAAATAGAAATTTCCAGCAGAGAAAGAGGCGTAGGATAATTAAGAAAAGAAGATACAGTTTTCTCTTAACTGATTCATAGCTCCATTGGTAAGCCAGTGTGGGAAGGCAAGAGCCTGTGGAATATGTTTTGCAGCACCCCAAGAGACATGTAACACATGATTTTGGGGCTGGATTCTGACAATTGGCCCGCCTCTTTCCACAGGCTTGCTGTGTTGTAGCATAGTTGTGGTGATGATCTCTGTGGTGATGTCAAGAGGACAGATGGTGAATTAGGGTAAACATAGCTTGCCAGTGGAGAAATCCTGCCCGTGGGTGGGTGTACAGTCTCCACATCTTCACCAGCAGCATCCCTTCACCTCAGGGATATGAGAGCGCAGGCATCGGAGCAACCTGATGGATGCTTTTGCCCCAAGGCAGGCCAGTGTACAAACAAAGAGGCATCAAGGGCTCTCCAACAGGCTACTTTCTTCTGTGCCAAGAGAGCGCTAAGCCCACAATCTTTTTGGAAACGTAACTGTGCAGGGATGGAACTATACCTGTTCTTTTTTTATCAAGCACATGTATTTCTGAGCACCTGTATTCGTATTTGTACAGGTGTTGCACCTGACAGTATCATGTATCAGCTGGGGCTTCAGTAGACTAAATTAATTACAAATGGTCTTTCCAAAAGCATTTTATACAATTGGAATAAAAAAAAAAAAGTATTGTTTGTAGGAAGGCTGTGATTTAAAGGTTGAAAGCCCTGTTGCTCTACAGTTTGATATTGTGTTGTTATGAGTGATAAGAAATATAAAATACCATTTTTACTTATCCTGGGGGTTGAAAAGGAACCATAAGTGACAGGACTACATTCTTTAATACCTTAGTCTTCAGCTTTATAGAATTTTTATGTGCAGCCAGAGGACTTTTATTAAATTTTACCATTTATTCAACACTTATTGTTGAATGGGAATTAAAGAATAGAAACTCATAATATATACCAAAGTATACAGGAGCTATTTTGCAGATAAGAGGGCACAGAATTATTTTAATAAGGTTGAACAACTTTTTTTATATTTCTTTCTAGTTCAACATACTAATTTAATGCTATATTGGGATTTTGTTTACATGTAACAACATTCCTGAAAAATGCTTTAATTTCATCGCCAGTTACTAAAAAACGTTCTGTGTGAATAGGACAGTTCTCAATCTATTCATACCATCGGTCACCTCAGGAAAATGGATAAGCTGAAAAAAGTTATATGCAGATATGATTTTAGGAAGGCTTGGCTTCTAAATACTATTTATTTCCCAAGTCATTTAGAATAAAAAATTATAAGGAAGACTTTAAGCAGGACCTAAAATGAGAATCCTTTGGGGTAAGACAAGTCCAGTAAATTGATTTAAAAAATTATAATGGCTGATACAACTCTTATAAGAGTTTATCAGAAAACATCTCTGTTTTGTACTTTCCTCAGCTTTTCTACCTTGGTCTTTCTCAGCTTTAACTTTTAAGTAAGGAAGTAATTGCAGTCAGTTCTTCTGCTTCTATTTCTGTTTTAGTTGTTCACAGTTATGTTTTTATTAACAGAAATTGTTAGCAGTTTCAAATGGCGTACAAATTTTCTTGAGAGAAAATACCTATCAAGATCATTAAATACACTGCATCAGTAGATACAGATATCGTCCTGATCCTGATTCTGCCTCCTGCTGTAGCTGCTCCATCCTGGTATATCAATTTGTATCACATCAGTTTGCAACAGCCACAAATCTACCTGAGAAGGAGAGTCCGCCAAGACTGAAAATTTTCTTAACTAACACCATTCCTGTTACCTTCTTTTAATTAGATATCAGACTTTGTCTCAGACTTTTTCATTGTTCATCCTACAGTACACAGACTTTAAAAATTGCTTTTTGAAAGTGGAAGATCCATTCTCTCTCTTTTCTTTTTTTTTTTTTTTTTTTTTTTTTTTTCCCCAGGATTTTTCTTTTTTGGGNTCCCCAGGATATGTCCTGTTGTGAGTGAATTTAGAAAGAACATTTTGGCTTCCCTGATTCACACCAGTACATCCACATGGAACAAAACTATTAAGAGAAAGTGATGTTTCTATGACATTCTGTAATTTTTCCTATACCTTAAAGTGTTTGGGTTTGTTTCAGTGATGGTTGATCCAACTGCATCTGTTTGCTTTTCAGTCTTTAATTTATGTCAGGCTGTAAACTGTCCAAGTAACAATTTGAGTGATGCAGTAACAGAAGGTGACCCAGATTACACAACACTGTGCGTTAATGCCAAGTCTTCTTGTTTAATGGCAGCTGTTCAAAGCTTTGTCTTATTGTGATTCACATTCAGCAGACACAAATCAAACAGCCGCCTCAGACAGACACACATCCTGCCTGTCTTCATTTTAAACATGTTCAGGAGCTGCTGCTTTTCATAACCACGAATCAGCCCCACCGGCTGAGGCCATTTAGCCTCCTTGGCGTGTGTTTACTCCCAACCGTCTGACAAAATTATCAAGGAAACCTATTGTGACTTCCAATATCTTGCATACTTCTGTTTATGTGGAAGTTTGCCGAGAATATTTTCTCTCTAAAATTAGTTGAACTTTATACTCCCTCATAATGGAGATATTTAGAACACCAAATATATCACAGTTGTTTAATATCTGATTTCTCTAGAGGTTGTAATTAGAAAAGCTTATATAAAAAAAGCAATGGGTGCTACTAAAATACGTAACAGGAACAGCTTTAGCAAAGGATAAAATAATCAGATAGGTTTAAATTTACTAGATGAATGGTATCAAAGTGCAGACTTTGAAGTATAGGTACAGTTTCAAAAGAAAATTTTATTGCTGTACTTCCAATATGTGAAGCAAGGTATTAAAAATGCTTTCATTCTTCATTTAAAAAAAAAAAAAAAGTCTAAGCATGACAATCAGGAAAACTATCATGCAACGAGTTCATACAACTTAGTTTCATGGACCAAATCTTTTTGGCATCTCCATCAAATTTTTAAAGCCTTCTGACAACACAAGCTTCCTGCTAGAAGTGCACATCTAGCCATCTACCCAGAGGACATGTCAGAACAATAAGAAAAAGAGCAAATCTTACTTTTTAAATGGATGAGCAGCAAAAAACTGAGGTAGAAGATGAGTAGAGAGTTAATTCTTGAATGAGCCATATTCATCTTGATAGGACATCCTCTGCCGAGTAGTCTGTTGTCCAAAGGGCTGGTGCTGATCCTCACTGCTTTCTCCTCATCTCTGAAACTAAGGTAATACCCAAGGCACCCAGTCCCCTACAAGCCATCTTTGCCTGTGCCCCTCATCAGCCTCTTCACTGCAAACCTACAGACTTTGATTCAAAAGGCAGTTGTGCTTGTTAAGGTTTTACTTTGGCAGGTCCGAGCGATTTTTCAAACCTGGTGCAGATTTGTCTGCAAGCTGGACTGGAGTCTTTCCCCGGCTTTCTGCTGCAGAACTGTGTCGTGAATGGTGCGCTGTGCCTGGCTGACACTGCACAGCAGATCAGGCACAGTGCTCTCTTAATCTTTCAAAATATATCATTCGTTATCTTCTATAAAACCTCCATTACATCACAGTCGTTCTGATTCATAGTATAAATGCTTCATGCCTTCTTGCATAAAACTGCAATTCAGCTAATAAACACTTTCTGTTTTCTGAATTTTTCCTGTATCTTACCTCATTAGCACATGAAGTAAAAACATGAAACATCCCCATTCTCAATCTTATTTTGTAGTTAGATATTAGCTGGTCCTCTTCCACCATCTTTTGGGTTTTGTTTACACTGGATTTATTTAATTTTGCCATCACTAAAAGGAGCATAATAATCTGGAGCTGACATAGGTCGTCTGAGCTTCATTGGGTTGTGTTGTAATTTTGAACTGCTCATAGAGGAACCTGTCACTTACAGATTCAGGAGATGACATAGTAAGATCGGTAAGAGAAGGGGATGGGGACAGGGGACAGACTCCATTTCTTTCAAGCCAGAGCTGGCCTTAGACACCTGTGTCTGGTGCGAGTGCGGTGAGTCTGCCCGTACTCAAAGGAGCCTTCCCCGGCTGCCGCAGCAGTGCGGCACTGTGGCTCTTCGCTGCTGCACAGCACAGGCAATGCCCTGTTTCTGCCCAAAATTGTCTCAGTGTTCGATGCCTCATCTGTTGATTACAACTCTGTTCACAGATATTAACGCCTTAGCCTGGGCTAGCAGAAGGGAAAGGGAAGGAAAGGAAGGCAGCGACAGCCCCAGTAGCCATGTTCAGATACTACCATCCCAGTACAAACTTTGGCCTTCTGGCACCTTACAAACCCAGGCATCATTAAGTATGTATGTTTACTATGGGTGAACTATACCATAATGATGATTGCTGTAGCATCTTTCAGGCTCTGAGGCCAAGAAAGAGATGAGCTGCCTTTTTGGCAGTGAATCGCCCCTTTCCACCATCTTCACTTCTACCAGCCTTCGTGGCCCTTGGCCCTCAGTGCTTCTCACTCACTCTCCTTGCCACAGTGCAGAGACCAGGGGTTCCCGAGCCCAGGAACAACCCTGAAAAAGCTTCTTGGCCATGGCTATGTTATACTTCAGTAAAACAGATAATGCTTATTAAATTTGGCATTGTCTTTTGTCTTCCTCAATTCAGTAGAATCTTGATCTCCACTTTAGGAAGCCTTCAATAATGCATTTAACTTTACATGTACACTCAACTGAACTAAGGACAGACTTAAAGTCAAGCATATGCTTAAAGCCTCAGGTGAGTAGGGAGCAGACTGTTGATGCCAACATGAATTTAAGAAGGTTGTTTATAATGGGTAGGTACTTTCAGATCCACTCTTTCAGCTCAGCGAACTGAATAATTTTTAAATTTCTCCTGCTGCAAGGCTCTTCTCTTCCTTCTTTCCCACCTCTTTGATGTGCAACTGCACTCACTCACTGCTCATCTTGTGGCACATCTTTTCAGACCCTCTTTCACTTCTCCTGGCACCAGCAGCTCTGTTGCCTCTGCTTCTTAGAAGACCTCTACCCTCCCACAGGCTGAGCCCTGACCCAGGAGCCTCCAGCTCCTCTGAGCCCCCCACCGCTCCACCTGCCATTCTTCAGGGGGCTTCAAAGAGCCCTGGTCTCTCCGATGGCAACCCAGGCTGGGTTTCCTGGTCAAATGTCATGAGTTATGAATAGGATGATGAACGGGGTTCCTAATGGAAAGTACTTAGCTAGCTATAAAATTAAATACAATTAAATGGCTAATTATTTCTCAGGTCTTTCTCTTTTAGTAATCCCCTTTGGTTTATATGCACATTTATAGTTGTTTAGATGGTTTCCTCTCCTTGCCATCTGTTTATTTAGTTTCTGTTTGGAATTATCTAGTACAATATATAAGCATTACAACATGAACATGAAAATATTATTCTGCCGTCTGGGAATTCTTCTGCTGGGCTAAATTATGCAACTGAGGTCAGTGCTGATTCCCTGCTTTAAGCACATTATTATTTAAGTTTGTTACTATATAACTTACTTAGAACAACAACATTTCCGTTATAATTTTGAAAGATTTTTATATTGGTTTTTGTGGTATTAGTCTCCATTAACACTGATACATCTCTCTGTTGATACGTCATCTTATGGTGGTTATAACTGCTGATTAAATTAATTTCATCTTTACTGGGGAAACATTGTGTATTAATCTAGAAGTTTAAGGAAGAAGGCATACTTCCAACAATTGTTAGAATATATTTGGTCTGAAGACCTACAGATTCAATATACCAGCCAATTTAAAAAAAGAGATCCTTCAAATATTCAGAAATAGAGCCAAAATTCTGGATAAGAAAAGATTAAGTTTTCAATTCTGAGGAATATATGGTAAGTACTGCAAGGAAGCAGTCATGTCTATTAAATCTGGATGTTTTTTCTGAAAGTTACATGAGTATATGTAAAATCTGTGCTCTAAGCAAACTTATCTGTCCTCAGACATGAAGATATGCCACTGATCTGAGAACATACCTGTAGTGTGTAAATGCACGTGTTGACATTTGAATTAAATAATCTGCCAAGTAACTCTGTGCTTATTACAAGCCATATAGCAAGTGTATGAACAAATCCTAGGTCTTTTAAAAGTTGTTAAAATGTAATTGCGTTCAGGATAGCCAAAAAAGCTGCTTTTCACCCTGTTTGAAACTTAGCTCTGCATTTCTCAGTGCCTATTTCAAATGTTTCTTCTTCTTCATGAGCTATTCGTATCCCAGAATTTAATGGGGAGCAAACTAAATTAACTTATCACTGCCCCAGTTCCTTGAAATTGCCTACAGAAGAGGGTTTGAATTGCTGCAGTACTGGTACTTCATGAACTTCTTTTGTACACAGTGAAAAATAACATCTAAATATAATTTCCATACTTTCTCGGTACAGCTTAGCTTTGATGAGATTCTTCAGTCATATAAGTCAGAGGTTATGCCATTTTCTCAGGCAAAAAGGGTTTGTGTTGCTATTTTCTTTCACTTAAGTGCTGCCCTTTTCCATTCCAATTGTTTATTTGCAATAATTACGCTGTGGTGTGGTATGAGGCTATACTAGTCTGTGTCGCATCTTCTAAAATATTTTACTGCATCTCTGCCCAACAAACTTCATTATCTAACATCTTTTGTTGCCTGATATAAGCACGGTTTTCAACTTGCAGATGACAGCAGTACTAATTAATTACGTATCTTCTGTCTCTCGCTGCTAGGCATGTTGTTTTCTGATCGATGTTGCTTCAATTTAAAGGGCAATTTATTGATACCACCCTGTGCCTTCTAGGTCAAATACAATTATAAATGATTTTCTTAAGTAACTGGTATTTGTTTTCCAGTCTGTAAAATGTTACAGTAGTTTTAATCTAAACTATAAAATGAACAGAAATTAGGACAGTTCAATAGTTCATATAAAGTGTAAAATTCCCTTGACAGTGGAAGACATGAATTTACAAAGTGCTTGCTGCTTACTAACCTGAAACTTTTATTAAATCCTTTTTGTTCACTAGCAAACAAAACACTGGTAATTCATCAGGAGCCGGTGGGTGATTTCATGCAAGAGTCAGAGAGTGACTGAGCTAAAGATAACATTGCCTAAAGAAGTTTTGGATATGCAAAATTCAGCTGCACAAGTCCCTGGGCAACCTGCTCGAACTGGACCTGCTTTGAGCAGGTGGTTGGACTAGAGAACTCTGGAGGTCCCTTCCCACCCATATGATCCCGTGATTCTCTGAATATAACATTAGGTTTTCTGCACAAGCTCCAGCCTATATTAGCTCAGTCCCCAGTTTTGTATACTTCATGCAGAAAGCTTCTGCTTTATAAAATGGTACTTTATTTTTTCTAGGGTCTTTGGCTTCTGTTGCTAGCATTCAGTGGTGCTCTTTGTTTGTATCTTCTGTTAAGTTCTTCCCAAATTTCATCATAGATGTGTGCCATTGTTCACCATCGGTGAACATCGGACAAACCAACGGGAATAAGGGCTGGCTAAACAGTCCTGTGGATAGGGAGTTGTATTGGAACAGGAAGTTATTTACCTCATTAACAAAAGTGCTATAGTTCTATTTGCATTTTAGTTACGCACCTTGCAACAATCTGCATTGATTTCCCACAACACTTGCAAAGTTAAATTCCTACAAGAGGCAATTGGAAACTCCCTTGGTCCACGCTTTTCCACAGATAAATATTTTATGATTATATTTGAATTCTTATGTTAGTCTGCAAATATTACTTTGGAGCTTCTTTTTCTTTGTTATTAGGGTGTTCAAATATTCCCCCCCCACCCCTTGAACTTCTGCTTTGCTTTTTATTCCTTCTTTAGGCTGTAGTAGTTCAAAGCAGAACATTTTCTTCCAGAAGACCCAGCAAAGCACAAGCTTCCAGCTCTGCCAATTTGCAGATTATAAATGGTTTTATGAAACTGAAGGGCTGTATTTGAAAATGGAAAATTATTTTGCAAGATCTGCCAAGCCTATTGCTTATTTAAATGTAATACATTTTTTGAAATTATGACTACTTTATTGCTTCTCCATGTAGCCATTTTCCTGCTAAGTAATGAGGGTTTTCTACCTGCCAGCCTAAAATAGAAATTTAACCAGAGATTGGAGAAGTGTCAATTTGATTCATTCAGATATATCTAATTTTGGACATGATAGAAATGGTGGGAATGATAACCCAGCCTCCGCTTCCAACTGTATTCTCAACTACATAAATTTCAAGCAGTGTTTGCTAGCACCTTGTACTTCCTTGTGGTCAGGTACTAGTTAAAGTGCATGCTGTTCAAATTATTGAATTTCTGGCAAGGAGTTTAAGCTGTTTGGTTTTTCATATGAAGTCTCTCCTGAGCATTTTACGCTTAGATAGGCAAAACAGGATTCCCCTGGGACCTGCAGAACTCAATAGCGTGTGATTCACTTATCCTCATCTTTGATGAATTTTTGCAAAATAACATGTTTTTACCGTCTTGTGTGAGGCTGATATCACCAGGGAAGCAATTCCACTGTCAGATGAATGCTAGGTCAGGCCTTGTCAATGCAGATGAAAATTTGCAATTAGTATTCTGCACCTTTCTGCTAATGAACCATCTAATCAGGAAGTTTCTGTCTGTACCTATAATCTTCCTGTGAATGTCAAGGTTACAGGAGTGCTTGACAAAAAGAGGTAAATAGTGTTTTTGCAAAAGCACTGATATATTAAGTACTGAATGGGCTGTAAATTTACTTTCTACCTCTATGCTTTTCACTTCAGCAGAACAGGCATGTTAACAGACTTACAAATACTCTTCTAATTCTCTTTTTTTCTTTCCTTCAGAATGGGATAATTCATTCATCAAACCAGAAAGTCCTAAAACTGTAAGTACTGGAACTACATTGAAAACCTGATTTGTTTCAGAGGAGATCATTGCATAGGCAGGCAACAGTTTCAAAGGTATTTGGAAGATTTAAGCTAGTATGTTGCATCATTTCACCTGATTAATGCTAAGTGGTTTCAGAATGAATTTAGACCCAACAACTCCAGCAGGCAACCACATAGATCAGGAGACAGAGCAAGAATCAGGAAGGCAGGATTAGTAACCAAGGTTGCTTGATTTTAACACACACTATATAGTTAAACATTGTACTGTTGGTAAATACTGTGATTGTCCCAGGGACGGGGCAGGATGACAATTACAGTCATATAGAGAGGCTGGGAAGGAAGAGATGGTTTTAAAACTGTTATTCAAATTCAAAATACCCTGTGTTGAGAAAGCTGACAGCCTACTTGGTTTCACAGGTTGAGCACTGGGCTGGGAGTCAGGAAAACGATTCTTTCCCCAGTTCTGCCTCACTGTGCTCGCAGGTGAGGCAAGTGACATTTGCTTTCAGTGATAAATCATTCTGAGGTACTGCAATTTGAAATGGAAATGCAAAACACAGTACACATCAACAAGTAGTATTTGTAATGGGCAAATAGAAAAGCTTCTTAATTTTTCCTGATCTCTAGTATCCCTTATAATTTTTTTTCCTTTTCTTTATTCAGTCATGGTACTGGCTGTTCGTGACAATGTTTTGAAAAGCATCTGACAATTTGGAGCTCTTTGATTTGCAGGTTTTCAGTTGAAGGATGTGACTTCCAGAAAGTGCAAAGCAAAACTTCCCTGCAGGCACCTCTGAAGTGTCTCATTGTGGGTCCTGGCAAGTACTAAATTCCGCTTGGAAATCTTGGCCTGGGTGCTAAAGTATTAGATAATGTTATGGGAACAATAGGTAACAGTAAGTGCCCCAAAGGGATATCAAGTTCCTGCTAAGTATTGGTTAAGACAGCATTCATCTTAATGCCAAAGCATTTCTTAAAGGCCACAGTTTTGTACCAAACTAAATCCTGAAAGACTGTCAGTTTGAATTATATTTTTCACAAGGTAAAATGAAATATTCTGGCTTCCAAACTTGTGTTGATTCAGAATATTTCACACCTATTTTAATTGCTGGCAGTGATACTGACCTCAGTGAAGATGACATACATGTTGACATGATGTCACCATGTTACCATGCCAGTGAAAGGAAAATGCCCACTGATGGAGATGGCACAGCTTGATCTCTAAGCATCATGTTGGATATGAGAGAGGAAAAGAGTGGATGCTACCTCTGTAATTGATTTATATTCTGTTAGTATCCAAAGGGCCCCTTAAATCACCAGGCAGTTTGTTGCTGGATTAATTTGCTGAACTGCATCTTACATTATGTGTGTGGGCATGCTGAGGTCTTTGCACAGACTGAGTTTCACACAGTGCTTTCTATTTTCCTGGGTATCAAGACTTTTTGACTTTTTTTTAAGTAAAATAAGGCTTTTTTATAGTTACATCCTCCAATCCAGTGAAAGCCTGGGTGAACATGATTGTTGTGCACAGGCAGCTGCTGAGAGACCTCGTCTTAGCACCCAGATTTGGACTTTAGCACCAACATTCACCAAACATAGTTTTGTTGGACTCGGACTTCTAAATCTGAGCCCCTGAGTTTCTGGGGTACAAGAATTTCTAAGCCAGCACTTCTAAGGTAGTTACCACTATCAGAGAAATACCATTTTGCTATCAGACACTGCATCTTCAATACCATGACTATAAGCAAGCTGTTTTGTCCCATATAGAAGCAACTATGGGAAAAGAATGCGTTCGCAGTAGTAAATGACAAATCCTCACAGCAGCAACCATCTGGGATGGTTGTGTGTGTTGCCTGTGTGTGTTGCAGGACCTCTTCGTGCCAGAAGTGTAAGATTTCCTCTTAGCTGTCAGCTGCACTCAGAATTGAGGACGTTAACCACTGGTATGGCAGAGCAAGGAGAAACTCCATATCCCCACAGGACTTTTGAAGGACTTTTGCTTCAGGTCCTCAGCTAACCTACGCGAACAACTCACATGCCTGAAGAACAGCAAATGCTGAGCTCTTTTGAAAATGTAGCCCTGAATGTTGCTAAATGGTAGAAATGAACTGCAGTCTAAGGACACAGCTCATACAGCTCACTCTTCTTAAATAAGGTTAATCAGAATGAATTAAACAGTCTCTGGCAGCACCTGACTACTGAAGAATGGATCAGACATGAGCCACGTTAACCTTGACGTCCTCCACTCCTGCAGCAGCAAAGTCAGACTTCAGTATTAATTGAATGAAGTAGATTAATATAACATTTCCTTACACAACACTCTTTTTAAATAAGGTGGGAAACCAATAACCCCAAAGTAAATAATCACACCAAATTTCATTTTGACATGGTAATCGCAGTCAGCTAATTGGTCCAGAAATGGTATTGACTTTCTGAAGGCTGGGCATGCAGAACTTACTGTATCTGCTGTTCAATACATTAGAAGCTGTGGAGATAACTAACCTAGTAGACTGCACTATTTGCGGTCACTTAATCTCATGCTCTAATAATTTGGCATTTCTTTAGGACCATATCCTTCTATGTGTCAGAAGCCACACTGATTCTGAAAATAGGTGTTGCACTTGTAATTCAAGACAGGAAGAAAAAGTTTTGTATCTGGCCAAACTTGATGCAAATCTGACATGTTCTCTAGCTATAATAGGAGACAAATCTATCCACTCACATTTATCATGAGCAAAAGTAAGAACAATTGTTTTGGACTGTATGCCACTGTAAATGTGAGAGCTGTTTTCCAAAAACTGAGCTGGAATAAAAAGTTAGATGGTGGTCTCTTTTAACCATCCAGTCTTTGAAGTGGAGCTTTTTGGAAACTTGGGAGCCTTTTAGAAGAAAGAGGTGGGGTTTTGTGGTTTTGTTTGGTTTTTTTTTTTGTTTTTTTTTTTTAATTTTGTCATGGTGGGTTTTTTTTAACTGTCTTTTATTTAAAAATAGCTGGAAAAAATGTTCTGACAATTTAAAATGATATAACCTTCTTGCTATTTTTGTTTTCCTTTGGACAAGTAAAATAATTTTAAAGTGTTTTCAAAAGTTTGAAACCTAAATTAAGCTTCCTCCAACCAAACCTTTCAACTAATCCAAGCCACTTCTTATATCAAATATTTTCAAGGTAATAAGTAAATATTAAAGATCTCAGTCTGTGGTTTGGTTTGGCAAAAGGAAAATATTTTCAGAGAAGAGGAAAGAATTCTCACTCACAGATTTACTTTGAAGTCTCTTCTCCCTATCTTGATTCAAATAAAATGCACTAGTGTAAGCAGAATTTAAAAAGCATTCATAAGAGGAAAAGCAATAGTGGACATTTAGTATGTGGTGGCACCCAAGCATCTGTCAGCCCTTTCACCACCGAACCCAACAGTTCTTGGAGCACCCATGGTCATAGTGTGATCAGCAAAGCTGCTCTACTGTTAGCAAACGGGTGTGAGGCACAAAATTCAACTACGGAGAAGAATATGAGCGAGCATAACTCCTCCAGAAGGAAGGTGGCTAGCCTTTTGTTTAGAAGTGTTACAGTGTTCAATCAATTTTTCCTAATAAAGGAAATTTAAGAATTTAAGGAAAATTAATTTAAGAACTGGTTCTCCCCTTCAGCTATTTTTACTGGAAAAGCATGCTTCTTGCTAAAATGAAATAACATTAATCTTGGGATAACAACTAACCACACCAAGAGAGACGTGTGCAACTGATCATAATGTACTGAAACTCACTGAAATGGGTTTAGCTCCAGTGACGCTCCAGGCAGCGACTTGGTTTTGTTCATTTTTTAATTTGGCAAGGTCATTGTTACAAGGTGACTGTTATAGGATTATTTCATAGTGTTACACTTTGGAATGACTACAAGAAGACATTATCCTGCTATTGCATTTATATTGACATTTTAATAACTCAGTTGTCCTTTAATTGGTTTTATGGGTTTTTTTTATTTTGGTCAGTATGATTTTTTTTAAAATAACTTTCCTGTAGAGATTGCTTGTACAAGCTTCTTTGCTGGCTGTTTATGCATATTAGATCACTAGGAAAGCAGAATTAATTCTGTATTTCTGGCTTTTTTTTTCAGTTAAACATTTTTCTTCTGTGTTGTGTGTTTGCACAGTGCATGTTCTAACTACTGCTTTTTTGACTGGCAGCAAGTTTGTCTTGCTCCAGGTTTTTAATAGTGGCCTCAAAGCATAATTAATTAACTTGTAATCTGCCTCTTGATATCAGAATCTAATTATATCTTTCTTGGGAAAATGTTGTAATTACTATTCAAATATAATTAAGAAATCAGATAATGAATGTCACCTAAAATAAAAGATGGCCCTGAAATTCTCACTTACACTATAGTGATGCTTCAGAAACAGATACAATGCTTTTATTATGTAGGATTTCTTTCTCATAGTGAGTAGAGTTATACAAAATGTAAACTTCATAACTGCAGCTTTTCATCCTGACTGTAGGTAAACTAGCAATGCATCACAAAATATGTAAATTGGGCTCAGGCAAATGAACAATGATAGTTTAAAAATGCTCATATAACCCTAAAACATCCTTCAGTTTTTACAATCTGGTGTCTTTGAGAAAAAATGTAGATTTTACATACCTTTAACTTTATAATTCAAAATAAATAGCATCTACAAATTATATGGATAGATATTAAGGAGAGTACAGAATAGCATTTTAATCTCCTCCTACACCTTGAAGCACCCTGCCTCTCTAGCAGAAAAATGAATTTTGATTGCTTGACAACTGTAACCATGTGAAGGTTCATGAAAAGGGAAGGAGAAGAGCTCTGGAAAGCCTTGATAAACACTGAGCTGGTAGGCCTATCTGAGTGCTTCTAGCTGTCCTTATAATTACATAGTGGATATTATTTGAGGACACAAAGGTTTAAAAGCTGCTGGCAATTTGTCACCTTCATGCACTAACCTTCCAACAAAATACCATTGTTGGCCTTCTAATTTTTTACCCCATTCAGGAACTTCTATGCATTATACTTTATTTCTGAAAATGTCTTCAATAGTGAATGTTTTTCTTAAATAAAAATTACTGAGCACATGGTACACAAATGTTTCTATGTGCCTATATAGCTGTATCTTAACCTGTGCACCAAATTCTATTTTTTACTGGGCAATCTAAGCATTCTGAAAGTGCGTGACTATATGGATCGAGTGCGACAGCATCTGTTACATCCAGCTCAAGCAACCGTAAGTTGGCTCTGATAGCGTGAACAGACGTGCTGTAAGTACAGCAGAGGTCTTTTCTGACTTGGCAAAGGAATTGCAGGTCAATGGGAGGGAGAGGCATGTGACAGAGCTGCACTGGGGAAAGACTCAGGAGATGGCTCTCTCCAGCACCACAGTTCTGTTTCACATGTAATTCAAGAAGGTGTTTACATCTGGGCATAAATAATCTGGTTGCATTGTGCCATACGCTAAAGGAGCTAGGCTGGATAACAGATGCAGGGCATTTAGCTGTAGAACTTCATGTTAAAGTAGCTGGACTGCTTATAATATTAAAGAAGCTTTTAAACTTGGTAATTTGAAATGAGCTAGCTAGTTCAGTACCTCCTCCTTGTGTCATCACAAGCAATGTATTCCTTAAGACTTTAGAGGGCCACGACTAAGTGCTACCCTGAACAAGAATGGACCGTGTCATGCTCAGAGCCTTGTTTCTTCAGCTCCAAAGAATCCATACAGTAAACTAGTCAACCCCTCAGTACATCAGTGTAATACTATGTCAGACATGCTCTCAAGGTGCAAAGTAATATGAGCTGAAAACTTTCTATATCCTTGCAAGAGTACTAGATTGAAGACCTGGGATCTTAAGTACAAATCAGCACAAAGCCCCCACCAGAGGCCTTTCATGGCAGAACTCCTAACTTCATGTTCTCTGTAAACTTGAAGAGATAGAATTACCTTCAGGTTCCTACTATGACAGAGAATATATACTAAAAGATTAGCATTTTTATGCAAAATGTAACTACTTTTCATATGGGTACAAAACTATGAATGTCTATGGGAAGGATGGGGAGAGAGAGAGAGAGACCAGAATTGCTCTTACTCGTATCCCATGGCCCAACAAACAGCATCAGGTCTGACCATAATAAAATCCCAATTACCTAACCCTAGGGGAGGATAGCTGGCATTTCCCTCTACCCAATGATTTAATTGGGCCTGTCAGCCAGGGATAATTGGTTTCTGGTTGACTGAAAACAGTGACAGTGACATCAGCTCTCTGCTACCCTTCATTATGGAAATTCTTGTTGTATTGTAATAGGGCCTCAGCACACAGGGCGCTCCAGCAGCTTTTACACATCTCTTGTCATGCAGTGCAATGGAAATGCAGCAATGTAAGACACAGAGAAACCTTTTCAAGCAGTTTACCCCATACATTTTCATAATACGAGGGTTTTTGAGAGCCAAGATTATTTCTGTACAGGAAAGACTGGGTTTGCCTGTTTTACTGGAAATTTGGTAATATTGTTGCAGTCATGATGGTCTAAGGCTATAAACAAGGCAAGGTTTATTGGGAGAGGCAATACCCTTTATTAATAAAGCTGAGGCTGCAAAAAGGCTGCAAAAATAAAGATGATTTGGGGCACATGGAGCCGCCTTGAGGTCATGGGCCCAAAGTTGGTCTGGTTTTAGTTCAGATGGTGGCATACACCATCTGAACTAATCACAGAGATTATATTTCTCCCCTATTCTTTCCTTGCTTATAGGAATATACCTCTTTGACGCTAGTAGTGTATTACTGCAAAATGTTTAATTTGTTCTGTTGAAAGCATGGTCCAAAACAACAGAAAGTTGATGTAAATCCTTGTTTCTTCTTTGCACACTTTCACGCAGGGGGTACAGTTTTAATTTACAGTGATTTTGTAACACTCCTTGAGGCTTACATCAGCGGAGGGGTAGACCAGGTATTTCTTCCACTGTTATTTTCTTTCATCCAGCTTTCCTCTCCCTCTCCCTCCTTTCCCCTGGGCTGCTGAGCACTAGCGGATCAGGTGGAGCAAGCATGGATGACAGCGCAACAAGCACTGGCAGGAATGTTACGCGGGCAATTTCTCTCTACCCACGGACATCTCCAGCTGGTATATTTTTCAAAGTGCAAAGGGAACACAGCACATCTATGAATCTACCTGTAGAGCAAGCCTAGTACTGAGTTCAGATTTAACAAAACTTCGTATTATTGTGACAGCAGTGAGTTTCTTGTTCCTGCGTCCTGCTAATTTCACCGCAGGGTCGGACTGAAATAGCATTCCAGGAGGAAATCTGCTTTGTGGGGTCCGTAGTTGTACAGCTCTCTGCAACTTCCAGGCTGCATTAATCCCCCAGAAAAAGACAGCAATGGCCAAGATCATTGTTATTCAACTCATACCCACCGATAGCACACTCAAGAGAACTCAGCCCAAGCTGTACAGGGCCTGCCCTTTCCTGCGTTAAGTTTCTTGGATGGAGTGAGGCAGGCTGATACAGTAAGATAGGATCCGACCTCCTCCTTTACACGTTTCACTTGCTGCACTTTGGAGAGGAGACAAGAGGAGAAGCCTGATCAACGGGATTCACACGCCAAACATCCATAATAGTACGACAAGCCTCCAGTTGATTAGTGCCCCAGAGAGACCTGAATTGAGAGACTGGGGTGGTCTTTTCATGGCCTATTTGAAAGAATTTCTTGGCAATGGTTCCAGCAATGGACTTTATTCAGCACTGTTGGCTAGAAAACTTACTGGAGTCTCTAGACAATCTTATAACCCTTTCACTTCACAGCCTAATTTAAAACATTTGTGTGTATGTGGTGGCTGGCAATAAAATACAGAAAAATCTCAGACTAGAGGAAGTATAGGCTTTGTGGGTTCCTCCCTAGGTCCCACCCATCACTGACACATCTGGGATCCAAAAAGTACGAGTGACAGTGTGGGTCGTGTTTCAACAGTGTCATATACCATGAACCCATGGCAAATTAACTCTAAAATTCCTAGAGAAATAGACCTTTACCTTAGACAAATGTCATGGCCGAAGTGAAGGCAGCTGTCTAGAAGGGGATGTGAACGTTTATGCTACTAGATTTATAACTGGGTACTTACAGTGAACAGCTGTTAAAGAGTATATTGGGAATAAATTGGAATTACTCTGCCAGGTCTTTGCTATTTTTATGTAATTTATTTCTGTTTGGTTGGCAGCTAAGTGCTTAACATTGGAGTTGACTCCCTATCTGCTTATTGTTTAAAATGTATTTGACTCAAGTATTCATCATTTCTCATTTCATTGTATCTCAGAAGTGAAGATTTTGAGCTGGAAAACAAGAATTTTGAGATGAAACCGCCTCCCCCAACACCAAGCCCTCTTGCACAAAGCTACTTCCTAATTTCCAACATTTCAAGGATATTTATTTGATAAATATACTGTTTTCTTGGACAAATGTAAACAGCCGCATTTGCAAATTATGTATGGTCTCACATAGGTGAGCAAGTGCTTATTCTTCGATTGATGGTGTCTCTCTTTTATAAACGTAAAAGTCAGCTTTTTTATCTATGTGACAGATATTCTATTAACTGGCAAGAAAATTTAGCATGAATAAGCATTGGAACAAAAGGGATTAATGTAGTTAAATTTTGCCTGTACCACTTTAACTAGAAAAGAATTAATGCTGAAAGAACCATAATGACCTGAGAGTTCAAGGACATTTTGTTTCCAGAGCGCAATTATTGTAGCAATGCCAGCCATGGTAATGGATCACTTAGCATTGTATAATTTTTCTTTGAACTAAATCCTTCATGTAACATAAAACAGCAAAAGAAAAAAAGTGTTACCTAGGCTTGCGCTATGTCAAAATGCCTGCTGGACTTGTAGACTCTGGCAATTAGGATAGATGTAGATGCTTTGTAGACTGCCAAGGACCCATACAGTACTCAACACAGAGTACATAATATCAGCAACAAATACATAAAAAATCAGATAGTTATCTAGAGAAAAAAACCCAAAGCCCAACAACACAGATACAATAAATGGCATGGTCAAAGACATTAATTTACTTCTTGAAGTGCAATGGGAAGAAAATTATGACTGGGCCAAAGTCCATGCAGAGGTGCAACTTCTGCTTTCTTTGTGGGGAGACTGGATGCCAAGGTTGAGTTCTGCTGATAGAAGTAATTTTTCCCAGAATATTTGTGTTTGGCCATAATTCTTCACTTATTTACATCCAAGGACAGGCACTACGTCTGTTTTTAAATGGGAATAAAGGGCTTCTACTAGCAATTCCACTTTCTTCATTTGAAGTATCTCCCAAGTATATGCAGAACTATGAAAACTCAGAAAAAAAAATAGGTATGTTGAATATCTGCATGATTTTTTCCATGCCAGGGACCAGGTATGGAAAATTCAGGTCTGTGGCAATCTAGTAGTTACAGACTGAAAAACACCTGAATCCCACTACAGTACAGTGACAACTAAGCAAGTCTCAGGCCTGTTCCATGGAACAGTTTCCTAGCTCGGTTACACTCACTGGCAGAATAGTTCTCATCCAGGTTGCATTTTCCTTACATATTTCGCTCATGAAAACTCATAAAGCACATAGCTTTATACTTCCAACCTGAAGACATTTGCCGTGGAAACAGTAAGACCCAAGAAGCCAGATACCCTGCTAAATGATGTTTTTATGAACTTGCCATTCAGATTGGAGTGAAATGTAAGGCTCAGCTTAAAACTTACAGTGCGTTGCTCTCAAGAGTTCCTTTTTCCAATCAAAATTAAAAATAGACTTATTTTTATGGTTTCTGTACAGCTTAACTATGACCCTACAGAAATGAAAGTTGGGCAAGGACAGGCAACATCCTAAATGAGCGGATGCCCCAAAGGTAAGTAGACTTTCGCCATCAGTGCAAGAAAAACGTAGTAATACTGATTGCTCTGTTATTACTCACTGATGCTACCGTTTCACCTCAGCAGTAAAAACTGGAAGAACTGATAATATTTAAAATATTACTTGAAATAACTGAATATTCAAATATATGTTGATTTTAACATACTACTACAGTGAAAAAAATTAAGCTATATAATTGTAGATTACAATTACAATGCATAAGAGGGCTGTGAGTGCAGGCAGTATGGCAACAATCAGGAGGTAACAAATGCTTTGAGAATTTTCAGGGTTTTTACTGAAAAACGCAACACCTGAAAGTCACGCAGCGTTTATTACGCTCAGCGACAACCACGAGAAATTTACAAATCACAGTCATAAATACAGAACACACGTGGCGGAATGAAGTTTAATCCTGCATTAACATAGTTAGCTCTTCTCTAAAGCTTTCAGAAAATCCGACTCATTTCCCGCGCCACATTGTCACTAGCAGTTAAGTTATCTTTGGAAAGCTACAGATGTCATGAACCGAGAGAGGAATGTCTCCCGATACGCTGATGGATGAACTGCACCCCCAAGTGGATATTCGCCCGAGCCGTGGGGCAGCCGTGGGTCTGCTGTCGGTTTTGCCATCGGGGAAGCAGGAAAACTGGGAACTTCACAAGCACGGACGCGAAGTCCTTCAAAACACTCAAGTGAAAGACTAAATGAAAAATAGTATTATTGAGGAAAGCTATTGGGAAAATTCCGAGGTTTGTTTTTTGTTTTTTCGGTTTTTTTACATTTAGGTTTGAGATNTTTTTTTTTTTCGTTTTTTTTTTTTTTTTTTTTTTTTTGTGTGTGTGTAATGGACTGCTGTTTAAGCATAATATTCCTGGCTTTTACACAGTATCTTTCAGCACTCGGGTGAACTTATCTCGCTGCCCGCCCTGAACCTCTACGGCGGCCCGGGGTGCGCCCGGCACGGCCACGAGTGGCTCCCCCCCTTCCTCGGCAGCCGCGCTACGGTTCCCGCTCACGGCGATTTCCCGGCGCCGCCCCGCAGGCTCCCACCGGTCCCCGCC
>VZTL01075329.1:262-10760 GCA_013400535.1 Scopus umbretta
TTTTGGGGGAAAGAATGGATTGTTTTTATGAGAAGAGGTTAGCAGACCTTGGTGTGTTTACCTCATGGGGGAAAAGGACTGGGAGGGAACATGTTACTGTATAGCAGGGGCATGAAGAAACAGCAAGTGAAAGGTCTTTTGGGGAATATGACAAAACTGGTTAAAAGCTAATAGTTATGAGACCAGGCCATACATGAAGGTAGAACTGGGAATGAAAATTTGTCAGATAATTACAGAATAAAGTCTTGAAATTTCCTGGAACTTGAGAGTCCTTGTGGAAGTGTAAGAGTGAAAAAAAAAAAAAAAGGGGGGGGGGTTAAAAATCACTTTATATGATGTGGTTCTCAGCCATAGCAATTGGTAAGACCTGATGAGTTGGTAAGATGCCTTACAGACTTACAGAGGGCTCTTTAGCACTGACTAAATGAAGAGGAGAGAATGGTTTAGATTGATAGTCCCAAGCTCTTGTGCAGAGTGAGTATCTGCTGGTTTCTTTTTTGTTGTTCTGTTATGTGGGATCTCAACCCTGATATCCATTCCTGTTCACTGAAATACTTGGCAATGCTCTATAGTTAACTGTGTGCTAAAGTCCTGTGCTTAGTGTGGGAGGGCTAAAGGACAGGCTGAAATAGTTTGCAGAATTAAGACCACAGAGAAGTCTGGGCTACTATTTTAGTTTTAGCATAACTATCTTATTTTTGTGGTAATTTTGTTCTGCCCTGTCATTTTAAGATGCATAGCAAAATATTTTAGTGCTGTATTTTTATATGGTTCATTTGAATTTTGTTGTTGTTGTTGTTTACAGAATTCAGCATAAAAGTCAGGAAGATATAAACCTACTATGTGGTGTGACCATAGTTCTTTTCAGTTTCTGGCAACACTGGCAAATCTGCTCCTTTAATTACGAGCAGATTAAGTGTGTTGGTCCTCTATCTTCAAGTGATAATGTATAGATATTCTTGCTGTGTAATTAGTGTAGGTAAATTTTTGTCCACTTCAGGTGTATTCCTCAATGGAAATTTTTATTCTGAATTTTTAATGCTTCTAGCATTACAGTGAATGAAGGCCATACAGACTTCCAACTGTAGCCAGAAGTAAAAGTTCCGTTAACTCAAGTGATACAGGAGTAGATGCATAGTCCACTGGAACCTATCAATAACTTGTAGACTTTAATGTTTGGAAATACATTTCTTTCCTTTCATCTCAAGGTTAGTGCCAAAAAATCCTTGATGACTTCAGCTGAAAGTTGCACAACTGCGGTAAAAAGTTAAATATGAAATTTGAAGAAAACAAAAATGAAATGCATTTTCATGGTTACTAGCCATGAAATGCCAATAAGATCTCACGGGTAATACAAGATTTAATAGGGAGTCACCTGTGCTGAAAAGCAATTGTAGTGGAGGAGGGTGCATGTAGTTAAATAGTCGGAGACTTCAAGGTGCCTCATTATACCATAGGACACAATGATAAGTTTCAGAAATTGGAACACTGACATGTGAAGATTTAAAAAAAAAAAATCTGAAACACTGGAAATTACATGTAAGCAATAGATCACATTGCACAGTAGTGGAGAATGTGGCTTTCAGCAGACAAGAGCAAAAAGATTAAAACCATGCGGTGTTCCCTAGGTAAAAGTATATAGTGGCCTTCCACGTGAATCAGTCTGAAGGTGCAGAGTTGCCCGCATGTCTTAGGTAAAGTAGCACAGACCAAGAGGTTACAGGACAGCAGAAACTGCAGGAGAGGCACAATTTACAATAATAAGTCATTTGACAGAATGGAATGCTGGTAAGTGATAGGAGGAATTAGGTTTGTTGATGTAGGAAAAGTTATTTGGAAAGATCCTTTAGCTGGAAAATGTTGCTTTTCAGTGAAAACCAGAGAAGTTAAAAATGTGCAGCTGTAAAATTTCAGGGGTTTTCTGTAACTTAATCTCCTCTTCAGATGTCTAAGTTGGCATCCGGTCTGCTGAACTTAGTTATTAAATTGTGCCTAAATTTTTGATATTACATAGAGCACCACTTCAGAAATAAACACCTAAATTACTACTGAATTACAGCTACTACATTTAGGGCAGTAAAGATGCAGTGAACATCAGAAAAGACTCCAAAGAGAAAGAAGCAGGTGCCTTTGAAAGTCACTAGAGAAATCTTACTGGCCTGTGTCATCAAGAGGATTAGGAAAGTTGGGCCCTTGGAGGATGGCTGAGCTGAAAGGCTTTGGGAACAAGAAGAGGTGGGAGGTGACAAACAGCAGATCTTGACCTGGCATGAGGCCATTTAAAGCAGGACAGAAATGGCATTGGGCTAGGGTGAAGAGGTCTGATGCAGCATGGGTGCATTAAGATACCAGACACTGTGGAGAACTGTTGTCACCCACCCTTCTACCCAGGACTGCATCTCCCAGCCACCCTAAATCCCTGCTCACACCGTGCCCTCTCTGCTATCAGAAATGGCGTAGCTATGTCCACCTGCGAGAAGCATTGCTCTATGCAGCCTGTTGGGATGCCTGTCAACTAGAAGTGGGTGAAATTCACTGACCCTGAGTTTTTCTGACAAAGTGAGTATTTGCATTCATTGCCCCTAACACATGAAACTACTTAAAGCTTCAATGTGAATAAAACTATTTTTGCTAGGTGCATGGAGTGTTTGCCATTATTCTATGTACCTTGTCACATTTAGTGTGTAAAAATACTCTCAATGGAAATACCTGGATCAAAACCAATGAGGAAGCTGCACACATACTCCAAACACCTGCATATCACAAAAATTTAACAGTGCCAGCACCAAATAGTTCTGGTTTATCTCAGAAGAATGTTTGCAGCTAATCCTCTCTTGTGGACATAGATAAACATACTGCAGCTAATACATACTTATCATAATTCAGCGGAGACATTTCAGAGTGCACCACTTAACTGCTTTTCAATTTCTTTTCCTGTTTTGACATTATCATTGGGTTTTTTTTAAAAAAATCATTTACAGGTGATTGTTTGTCCCTGTCTTGGAACCACACCCACAGTATACTTCATCTTTCTTTTCCTCTCATTGCTGCTTCTCTTTGGATAGAAATCTACAGAGCTGTGGGACAGGTTCACATGGCAATGCTAGAGTCACTTAGGGGTTTGAAGTTTAAATTGCAGGTATGTGATCTATATTTATTCTTCTCTGGGACAATCAGGTTTCTTTAGTCAGATTCCAATTTTCATTTCCCGAGTATTATATTTTTGTTCAAACCAACGGAATGCTATTTATTGTTTGCCTTTCTTTTAGATGTAATATTAAGTTCAAATCCAGAGTTGGTATAGATCAAGGCAGATATACCAATGTATCAGTTTGTGTTAGCTGGGCTAGTACTTTCCTGTCCTTGTGTTCCTGCTGTAACGTCAACAATGCTTTTTGTCAATTCTCCCTCTTAAGATGCTATTCTTCTCCTGCATGGCTCTCCCAGATTTCTGTTCCATTGACTTCAGTTTGTCCTAAATGGTATTGGCTCTCTGTTCACATATCTTGTGTCCCAGTCTTTTCATCTTCTCAGTCACATGGTTGTACTCTCACTGACATGAAGCTTCTGCTGTGAGGAACAGATATTTTGTCTCCTGCAACTTACTCAGAAGTACATTCTAAGAGGGTTAATGCAGACTTCCAGGTGGGTAGGTAGGACAGAAGGCTGAATTTTTATGCCATTCCCCTAATGAGCCAAGCAGTGCAATTGCAGAGGTGGATCAAAGAAAGTATGTTTGCCAACAGGTTTAGCCTATTTGAGTTTCCTCTTTGTCTGGAGACTTCTCTGAGACATAATTCTCCTGCTATGCTTCCATGGTGTCTCTCCTTTCATACACAATGCAGTGACTTTTCCTGTCTGTTTGTTCTTTTAGACTATCCTGGAGTTCCCAAGTTGGGAAAGACAAAAGTAATAAAAAGGGCATTCATTGTTCAGTGTAGCAAAGTTCTGATCTGAGGAAAAAAAAAAAAAGAGTTAGTGATTCCACTTTCATAATGTGGAGCGCTCTGGTCTGGTCTGTCTCCACTGGTATCTCACATGCTTCAGGTTACATGCAGACTGGATCTTATTAATCTTTGATTCCATCTTTTGAGCTAAGAGTATATTTGCATCCTAGGGGTCTGTAGGGTGATAGGCCAGCTAGTCCTTGCTACCATGTAAGTGTTACTATCATACAGCAGGTGTTTTGAAGTTGCAGCAGGATAGTTTCCTTTCACTTGCTTCACCAAAGGTCATGAG
Organism: Scopus umbretta; assembly: GCA_013400535.1. Classification (NCBI taxonomy): domain Eukaryota; kingdom Metazoa; phylum Chordata; class Aves; order Pelecaniformes; family Scopidae; genus Scopus; species Scopus umbretta. The sequence continues at coordinate 4,502 of VZTL01075329.1, forward strand.
GATGTAGCTTGCAGGAAAAGAGGGAGAGTCCTAATTTGTCACAATACTTCAACCCTCTCCAAAAGAACTGTATCTCACTGTTTCCTCAGTCCAAATCTTTCCCTGTTCATGCATACCAGAAATTGGTTGTTTGCCTCTGCACATACTGCTTCTGCTGATTGGCCTGACCTTTGCATATTTACTCATGTGCCTCCATCTCCAAAGTTTGCTACACAACCTAGCCCAACGTGTGCTGCATGTGAGGCCAGGAATTAAGTGCAAGCTTTTGCATATTCTTCTCTGAAAGATGTGCATTTGGGAGTATGGGAATCTACCTTGTTTATAAGTATGTTGAGTCTGTGCTTTTCAATGATTGTCTAATAGTTTGGCAGTGCAACTGCACTTCAAAAACTCCACTTTCTTTGTGAGAAGCATTCCTCACACCAAATGAATATTTTTCTGCTAATATTTTTGTTCCCAAGGTGGTTTGATAGCCATTATTCTTTTGGGGTGGGGACAGAAAGCATGCCAGTGTGAGGCATGGTTATGAACTGAATAAGCAGGGACTGGTTTTGCCAACTAGGAATGATACAACAGTGTAATCACACACTCTGATAAGCTCAGTATATACCTGGTTGTCTAAAAATTGTCAGTGGTTAAACATTTTCTGGTACTCTTGTTTATTGGTTCTGTCTTCCTTTTGCCTTTTTATTTACAATCCTAGCATAAATTTTTTGAGAACAGAGATTATTTGTTTCTACAGTGGTTGGTAACTGATCCCATTCAGAGCTGAAATTCTTCTCAATAAAAATAAAGACTATACTTTAGATGCTGGTGGGTATTCCTTCTCACAGATAGGCATAGCATGTAATATCTGAGAGAGGGCATGTATTTTGATTTTGCATATAAAGTGGGTTTGAATCATTCATAGGCTTTAGGGAAGTGCCTGTAAGCCTATTTCACCACCATGGTAGCCCCGGAGCAAATGCAATGCTAATACTCCTGCTTAGTGATTTTAAATAGTTTGTAAGCTGCTGTAAAAAATGTGTTGTCAAACTCTGCAACTAATTTACTTCTTCCAGTCTATAAAACAAGGAAAGGAAACATCTGTTTAAATGGGAATGTAATGGCAGTGGGGATTATACTCTTCTTGTCTCTGTTGTTCATTGTATTTAATCGGTTTAAACATACAAAAATGAATGTCACTGATTAATAAGTAGTAATATTTATTAGAGCTTGAGACCCTGTACAAGCCTGTGTAGATGAACATTTTTGTGACACTGCTGGCATTTCTGAAATAAATTAAGCAGATGTGGGAACATTCCAGACATTGCTGAAGACATAGTTCACTCCACATGGATGAAGTTATGGCAGAGTTAGCACAGATGACTGGAGCTATCAACACAACTTCTTTGTCCATAAATTCTCTGCAGAAAGGGTTAACATGTTGCAGAAGGCATATCTTGCATGGGAATTTTCATATTCCTCTGTGCAATTCATGTATTTATATGTGCTCTATGTCTGTCTCTCAGATTATTCAGCTCCTGGTACACCAGAAGAAATGCTTTAGAAAGGTCAGCCCTGCTTGCAGGCAGCCAGCTTTGCCATCCTCTGAACTTGCAAAACCCAGAGACCATTTCTCGCGTGTGCTTTATAACACCCCTGAAGAAAATGCACTAGAACAGCATTCAGGGGAATGAGAAAAACACTAAAGTATTTTACCCTGGCCATTGTTTACTGTGAAATGCCAGTCTGGTGCTCTAGCGCAGCTTGGGCCAAGGGGCCTTTCCTTCTCTGCTCTATTCTACTTGGTTTCTATGGGGTTTTTTTTTCCATTTATAAGCTAAAACAATCCAAGGTTAAGCTGTTGCTGACAGAAAAGAAATAAATAAGTTGGAATGAAAGTTTTGACATAATCAAGTGAGACGAACAAAAATACTGGGGGCACGTTCTATTGATCATTTCTTACTCTGGAGAGTGCAGCACTCTGTTACTGAACCTTGAGGACCCTGGAAGCCAACTGGCCAAGCCATGAGTGTTACTGTACAGGTTTAGATATAGATTGGTATTTGGGTGGTGTAGATACATATAAATAAAATAGTGTACTAAAGGTTTTTATTGATTCAAGCACTTCAGCATTCTGTGTAAGAGCATCCAGAAGAAAGTTCAGGAGCAATCTCAATAGAAAAAAGAACAGAGAAACCTCTCTAGAAAAAAAACCAAATATTTGTTGGCGCCCAAAGTAAAATACATTGGAGTTGAAGGAAAGTGTGAAAGACATACTTAAACCAAACCAATAAATAAAAATGTCTTGGGGGGAAAAAAACAGGTGGTTGAGGAGACGTCCAGTAAACAGCAATGAACAATCAGTATGAAGAGTTGGCAGCAGTTTGTGTTGGAGATCCTTGAAGCATGAACAGAAACTTTTGCAGGAACTAGGTATTAGAGTGACATGTAGGGCTGGGATTCTCCAGAGACATGGTCTGTTGTAGCTCAGGGTAGAGGCTTTCTACAGACTGTGCAGACTGTGCAACAGTGCACGTATATTTCATGTAGTAATTATCAGAAGCAGAAGCAAATCCAGGTGCATTCATGTTTTTGGTCTCCACATAGAAATGCGTAAGTGATCATGGTTCCTTTCAATTTGCCTCAGGTAGCTGGAGAGGGCAACAAGAGCTGTGTAAAATTGCATAAATGGGTCAAAGTTTGGGTATTTAATTTCTAATTTCCTTAACTATTTTTTGTCTCTGGCCAACATTTTCTCTTCATCAAAACTGGGTGCTCCACTGTTCCTAATACTTGATTTGTGAAGTGTTATTCCTCTTCCACAGTGACCAACAGAACAAAATCAATGGCAGAGCATGTCAAGTGGGCAGTGAGGTAAACAATGAGTAACACACTAATCATAAGCTCTCAGTGAAATATCAGGACATTAAATTTAAGACTTAAAACTGCACAAGGCACACCTAGGAGCCTAATTAACATTTTTGTGAAAAATAAATATCAGCTAAGATATACAGCTGGATTTTTACAAACTTGGATTTTCTGAGTGAGGACTCAGGTGGTGTGTCTTAGGCTTAAAATGGATTTTCTAAGGCCAGCATGTCTTTTGGGCTAAACAGAAAAAGGCAGCTTAACAGCCCTTTAAAACATGGATTATGTACTTAATTTTATTTTTTTAGATATTTGTATGCATTTTACTGTCTTCTAGAAAGTCTAAGGCAGGTGCTGTATTGTTAACCTCATAATGTCCAGCAACTACCCTTGGTCAATGGGTGAAATTCAAGTTAGAAGGGATTGACATTAAAAAAAAAAAAAACCAAACCCAAAACCTCAGTGAAGACTCTAAGATTAAAAAAAGGAACTTTGTTGGTGTTTTAAAAGCTCCTTTATTTCCCTGAAGAGTCACCAACCTATACAATTTTAGAATATTTTCTTATCAACTGAGAAAGGAGAAACCAATATGTCCTTTTAAATATGTCCTCTTCACATGAGTAATGAAATGAAATATGAAGTTCAGCATATGCAATGCCTCATTGGGAGATGAATGATCCTTTTTTTAATGTCTCTGAAAGGCAACCGTCACTTTTACAAGTCCAAATAATGGAAGGGCTTCCTGTATGCAGGATATTTGTAGCACTTGAACAGTGTCAGTCAGAAAGATTTGAACCAGTGGGAAATGATTCCATTGGTTTTCTAGCTTTGATCACAAGAGGGAGTATTTGCAAGTAATCTTTCCTTGTAAAAACAAAAATGCTGCTTAACAGTGCAAGCAGTGGATTTGGGCAATTAACTGTTTTCTGCAATGCACCAGCAGCATCCATATCAAACTTGCAACAAGTGCAATTTTTTTTTCTGTTTGTCTGTCTGTAGAAGTGCACGTGATGAGGAGACCTTCAGAAATTTCATGCAGATTGTATACCAATCATGGTGAACAGTTTTAGGGGAAGAAATTGTAGTCTAACACTCAGAGAACGATTACTGTGGCATAAATTCTTTGTTAATGTATCAAAGGAATAAATAAATCTTTCTTCTACTTGTATCTTTCTGCCCAAAAGAGACTGGCCTTTCTATAAAGGAAGTTTTAATTTCTATTAGTTATAATCTTTAATTATAATTTTTCAGAAGAAGAATATCAAGGAAAGGAACATGTGGAGTGTAAAAATAAAAAAAGAAAAGCAGTTTTGGACTAGTGTGATTTAAAGGTCACAGTTTAAAGCTATCTGCAAGTCCATAACAGCAACAAAAAAGTCCTTATTCATTACCAGTGACATGAGTTGCAGCTGTGTTTCGTGCTGATCAGTTATCTTACACTAAATAAAAAGGAAGACAACCCAGCTGGTAGTTAAAATTATTAAAAAGTAATATTGGTATAGTTTGTTACATGTTCTACCCAAACATCTTGAAGCTAAGCCATGAATTAGTGAAGGTTCATAACTTTCCTGCAAATTAAGAATACGTTTTGCCCCCTTTTTGACCTATAAGCAGAATTTGAACCAGAGAGGGCTATACTGCTCATGCAGTGGGAAGGCAATGACACTGAGGGGGAAAAAGGGAGGAGCACATGTTACTGTAGGAATAGAGAATTGCATGAGGTTTCAAAGAAAAATGGCAACAGGCTTCATAATTCCCAAACTGCTGGGTTAACCTTTTCCTTGTTTAAAAATGTTGCAGAAATATTTGGGGATTAAAGGAACATGGAGCAAAGGAAGAAGGATTTACTTTAAAGCCACACTGTCAGGTACAGTTATGCTCTATATAAATGTGATTTTTTTTGATCAATAGAAAATTTCTGTGAAATCAAATGTGGAAAATTATTCCACTAAAAAAAAAAACCCTTTTGTTTATATTTAACCATTCCACTGCGACGTCTGCAATCCAAAGAAAGCGGCTTTGTTCAAACTTTTCAGTGCAAACTTTTCTGGCCTTCTGTGACAGCGATTAATCATTTTGCAGTAAGGAGAGGTGCTCTTTGTGGTCAACATGTACTTTTCCTGACCGCACAGAGGTGTTTTGGTGATGGCTGGCAGAGCAGCATGTCAGGATCTTGCTTACTGACGTTGGTGATAGGTGGTAACGTATCAGAGCCAGTGGGAATGTCTGAGTGACCAAATTATGAAGGAGTGGAAAATGCCAAGCCAAATCTCTGAGGTGTGAGCAAGGATGGTGGCTCTCTGCCCTTCCCCTCCAAACTGCCACGCACACCTGCCGGCTCTGCAAAGGGCTTGCAAAGCCTGTGCTCTTGAGGATGGCGCGTGTCTGCAGGCAGGGGAGAGGAAAGGAGGAGGCATTGACTGGCCATGGCCCCATGAACTCCCCCATCCTTGCACTTGGAAGGAAGCATTGCTGCTCTTTAACAAACAGAAACTTGAATTGGAGAGCTTGAAGTGAGTTTTAATAGCTCTGGGTTTGCTTATTCTAGCGTATAGGTTTATCGTTTCATCCCCTACTCATTGTCATTCTCCTTAACGCCTAGAATAAACACCAAAATAACTGTGCTGGAGCCCGCTTCTACCTACCCTGTCCCTCTGACCTGTATTCTTCTTGATGGTACCACCTCATGGAGAAGAGGTGATAGGATGGTATCCATTCCTGCCAAGTGGAAGTCTCCATGTTGTGGGGTGACCACTGGGAAATGAACCCATTTCATAGCCCCAAGAGCCAAGATACAGTGATTTTTTGGCTTTAACTACACTGGAGAAGCTTTCAGGCAATGAGTTAAGAGAGTTTCCACAAAATCATCATTTTTTTCCCAACTGTTACTTTATTTCCCCCAATTCCCATGGCTGATGTCTAAACCGCTTCCTCTTTAAAACCTACATGTTCCCTTTGTCCCAGAGTTTCCCTTAAGAACAGGAGCGCAGAGAAAGAGAATATCCCTTCAGCTTGATGTGAATTGCAAAGCAGGGCTCTCTTCTTCCATTCTTAAATGCAAAGGGTGGTACAAGTAGCAATGCTGACAGTGTACATTTGCAGATGCCACCATATGGGTCTTGAAAAACTAGTTGCACCGATGATTCCCTGCACATGTAGGAGACAGTTTGCATTGTTGGCATCGTCCCTGCACAGAAACAAGCACAGCTTAGCAAAGCTAAGCAGATGGCACTAGATCTGGTGCCAGGGAAGCACTGAATTAAAGGTTATACCCACCAGGTTTGATGCGGTGCCAGTTTGAATTGGTACAGAAGCTTCGGCCCACCTGCTTATTGGCCCCGTGACATCTGGCATCTTTTTTTTTTTTTTTTTTTTTTCCCCTTGGCCTAAGCTAAATAAAGAAAGA